>VZSV01000008.1:13245908-13261177 GCA_013398735.1 Nothocercus julius
CCAGCGCAACGCGGCGCCCGCAGGGGCCGCAGGCTGCGTCGGGACGGCCGGGGGGAGCAGGACGGTGCCCCCCTGCCTCCCCGGGGCTATGCAGGGGCCTCCCCGCCGTGTCCCACTCGGTGCACGGCCCGCCCGCGGCTCTGCCCTGGGCTTACAGGGATGCTCGCTCCTGCCGCTTCCCCCAGCTCCTCCTCGTCCTCCAGGGCCGAAGGCCCCTCGTGTCCTGCTCTCGGGTGCTGCTTCTCACCCCGCTCTTGAGCGCTGCCCGGTGTCACCGCGGTGGCCGTGGTGGCGCAGCTCCTCGGTGCCTCCGTGGTGTGCCGGCGCGGAACGGCATGGTTTGGCACGGCGCTGCAATTAGTTTCCAAGCCAGTCTGTGTACAGCAAGTGCCGAGGGCCCAAGCTGCTCTTAATTACCATGTTTCGCTTTTCCGGAGCCGCTCCGGGCCGTGCCACACGGAGCTGAGGAAGGCCGGAGCTCCGCACCACGGCCATGCACACGGGCGTCCTTGCACGTGTTTGCACCCACGGGTGCCCGCGCACACACGCCGGGTGCCGGTCGGCTCCCGGGCTGGCTCCGTGTGCAGGCCGGATCCCGCAGCAGTGCCCTGCCCAGGGAAGCCTCCTTCTGGTGTCATTTCTGCTTTTTTCCTGAATTCTCAGCTTTGGGGCGGGAGGATTTGTAAAAGCTTCTGCACTTTGGCGGGGAACAGGTTTGTTGGGGCTGACGGGAGATGCTCATCGGAGCAAACGCACTGACCTCAACTTGGGACTGATTTTCCTTTCATTGCTCCTCTTCCGCTACACCTTCGGTAGCGCTGGGGGTGCAGAGATCTGCGGCTCTCGTGACACGTGCTCCCTCCCTCGCACAGAACCGAGAGCTCAGCCCAACCCATGGGAAGCTCCCAGCGTAGCCAGACAGGTTCCGGATAACGGAGAGCCCACCGGACATGTGGGTTTTGCCCCATGGTGGCCAGGAAGGCGCTGGCGCCTGCAGGCGGAGGCGGCGCTCGCCAGCTCCAGCGCGCTTATGTAACGCCCGCGTTCGCGCCCCGCGAGAATTCCCCGCGAGCCGCCCCGGGGCTGGGGTGCGGCGGAATTTGCTTTTGGGAAGCCGTTCAAAGTGTCTTTTAGGGCAGAGGATGACAGGGCCTATGATGCAGACCGTACATACTTGCGCTCTTTCCTAGAAAGAGAGGACGAAATCCAAGTGCTCTCTCACGCACGTGGAGCGCTGCAGCCCGGGGCCGGACAGCGGCGGGGATTTGCACAGCGGCGCGCGCTAAACGACGTGCAGCTGTACGTGAGAGCGCGCGGGAACCAGGGAGCGCCTTGGAAAGGCGCCGGGCTGGAAGCCACCTGGGGAAAAGCTGGCTTTGCATTTGTCCCTGCGGGGATGCAGCCCATCGCAGAGCCCCGCGCGGCTCCAAGCGTGCAGGGCGGCGCATCCCGCATCACCGCAGCAGCTGCGTTGCCGGGATGCAGCTTCCCAAAATTCCCAGCGGATCTGGCCCGCGCGGCCGTGGTGCGGGAGAGGCCACGTGGGGCCGGAGCTGTGGGCGGGGGGCTCGCAGGGTGGCAGCTGGGGCAGGTATCAAACGGGCAGAGCACAAAGGGGCCGTTTGAAGGTTGCCCAGAAAACAGCAATTCTGGAATTTCCGAACTCCGGTGTGTTTGCTTTTGCAACCCTGATGTTCTTTTAATACCGCTGGCAGTGTATCCATGTGTGTCCACGCAGTCAATAGTTTATAGAGCAGCGTCGGTCTCCGCGTGATCATCGGGGCTGGGAAGCCCAGCGTAGAGGCGAGCGGGTCTTTGATACTTGCTGCTTTCAGAGTTTGCACGGAGGAACCCAGAAGTCCCAGGGCTGACCCTATGCGCACTTTCAATGAACAGTCTGTGGGCAGAAATGCTCCCGCTGAGGCTGCTGTTGCTTTGCAAAGAGCCGCGTTGCTGCAGAGCGGAGCCGCGCTGCTCGGCGCTGCACCTTGCGCACGGTGCTGCGCGCGCGCTCTGCCCTTTCCCCACTTCTTCTCACTGCGAGCCGTGAGGATTTGCACGCTAATGCAAGATTGGGATGATAGTCTGGCAGTGGCACGGCTGGATGCAGTGTAGGAAAGTTCCTGCGTCTCCAGTTTCCATTATTCTTGGAAGGGAGGGCGGCGCGGGAGGCAACGACCGAGTCCGGCTCGCCGAAGTCGGGCCCCAGCTGTGGATGGAGCAGCCGAGAACCGGGAAGAGCACTGCAACCTCCGTGGCCTGGAGGCCGGAGCAGGTACGGATGCAGACACGAGTCTGGGATGTGCTGGGGTTTTCCGAGCAGAGGAACGGACTAGGAGGATTGGCAAAGCAGTGCCCACAGCAGGAATGCCGCTTTTCCAGACTTCTCCAGCCACGGTGAATCCTGTAGCACCCAGTGGGTCCCTCAAAGCCCCCGCGGCCGCACTCAGGTGGGTCTGAGCTTTGCAGGGTCACTCGGAAAGGAGAGGATGTAATGGGAAACCAGGAGAGGCGACACAAGGGCTCGCAAAGCGGGTGCAGGCTGGACTGGGAAAGAAAATAATCCAGATATATTTATTTTCTTTTTTTTTATCGCCTCATTATTTCTCAGTCGGTA
Organism: Nothocercus julius; assembly: GCA_013398735.1. Classification (NCBI taxonomy): domain Eukaryota; kingdom Metazoa; phylum Chordata; class Aves; order Tinamiformes; family Tinamidae; genus Nothocercus; species Nothocercus julius. The sequence continues at coordinate 13,248,526 of VZSV01000008.1, forward strand.
TCACTTTTCCTTTTCACGCCTGACTCCCGGTGTTGGAGCGCTCAAGGCAGCAAGGCTGGATGTGGTACAAATACACGTGACTCAAGGAAAGCCCAATGTGGGGCTTCAGAAAAAGGGGGAAAAAAGAAAAGAAAGAGTGCATCCCTGTGTATTTTCTGTAGCTCTTAAGGCTCTGCCTCGTTCCTCAGCGCAGCAGGTGCCTCGGTGCAGAGCGGAGCTGCCTTCTAGCAATTAGCTGCATTAAGATTCCTGCATGATCCCGGGTGATGGGGCTCCGTGCTCGGCTTTGCAGGAAGGTCCCATGTGTCGCGGCTGATTGTGGCAGCCCCGGGTCCGGCCCTGCTCTGGCTTTTCCCCTGCTGTCCAGCTGATTTTTTGCAGGGATCCCCATGCATCGCCTCCTTGCAGGTCGCTGTCTGGAAAAAAAAAACAGAGCGAAATTGGGGCAGCACCTTGCAATTTGGCTGCTAACCACTCAAAGCACTCAAAGGCCTTCAGTGAGATCCAACAGGAGTTTATCCCCCCGAGCACCGTGGATATGGAGAATTGCAATAGTGGCTAATGCTGAGACAAGGGAAGCAGTGGATGGAGAAATCGATGGAAAACGAAACAGTGGGAAAGAGGAGAGTCCTGAGCAGTCAAGCCTGGCACTTACTGAAGCACGGCAGTTGGATGGAAAATTTTGGTTAAAAGGATTTTTGCACAAATGGGAAGAAAAGCAAGCAGAGCACGAGGCTGTTGCGTAAATTCTGGCCTGTTTCACCAAAACTTTTACCTCGAGGAAACAAATGGAAAAGTATCCTAAAAAACCTGAAATATTTCAAAGCCATGGGGGTGTGTTCGCTCTGGGTACCAAGGCAGGGCTCAAGCTCTCATTTGAGGGCAGAAGTTTTCCTTGTGATACGAGTCCATTTTCTAGCTTTGGAGGAGGAAAAAATTATCCTGCCTAGAACTGGGTTGGAAATGAAGCACTGATTGCTTTGCAAAGCAACCAAACCCAGGTTTCTTTTCAAGCCACTTGCTCCTGCACAGGAGCTGTTTAAGAAATATTTTCTTGATAAATTTTCTCGGTAAAATGTTGCTGGTAAAAGTAGCTGTTGGTGTGATGCAAGTTTGGTTAAGCAGGAGAGGAAGGGGGACAGCAGCCACCTCCCTGGGCAGCAGTGAAGTGTCCGTCGGGATTTACAAACCCCCTGCAGCTACAAAAACAGCTTGTTCCTCTGTTGCTTTTCACTGTCCTACATCAAGTCATGGAAAAAAAAATGCTCGGCGTAGTGAAAACCACGATATACAGCTCTGACAAGCCTTGCTCCGTCAAGGACCTTCATCAGCATCCCTGCAATAACGAGCCACTGTCTGCAGGGGTGCAGGAAACCAAGCGGGGCCGAGGGAGGAGAATAAAGATTTTGCCAGATGCCAAAGGGTGATGAAAACCTGGTGAAAGTTGCTCTGCACCTGATGAAGTTCGTGGCGTCCCGGGAGCTGGGGCAGGTCTGACGTCCCTTTCCTTGCTCGCCCGCCCGGCGCGGTGTTTGGAGGAGCTGGGGCCAAGTCGGGCTTGTCTTGCGGCTCGTAGCATGGGGAGGAGGGCGAGCGCTGCAGCAGGGTGGAGGGAGAAGCTCTGGCAATGGTGGCAAGGACGGGATTCTCCAAGCAGCTGGGAGTCAGCGAGCTCGTGCACATGCCTTATTATTCCGGTTGGGTAAGGTCCCACTTTTTGTTCAAATTTAATTTCTGGCCTTGGAACGCTATTGTCAAAACTCTTTGGTCTGACTCAAGCCTCTCCAGTACCATCCCGAAGCATCTCCGCACAGCAGAGGCCACGAAATGCCGGCTCCTCGCGACAGAAACCATGTGCGCAGCGGCTGCGGCTTTGCCGGGGAGCCTCCTGCTCCCATGTTCTCGCTCCTTCAGCTTTTCATCGCGTTCTGCTTTGGTGCAGGCTGGAGCCGGGCCATGCGAGTGCGCTAGGCTCTTGCTCGGGGACTTTAGAAGCGGGTTCCAAGGAAACTTGATTTTAGTGTCCCTTTTCCACCAATTCCAGAGTCCGGGAAGGCAAGTGTGTTCGCCGCAGGCGTTTGCCAGCTGTGCCGGGGGTGCGGGGTAGCCGGGTGGCATCGCATCCGCACGGTCCCGGTGCGTGCGGCAGGGCCAGGGATGCTCGCGGTGCCGCGCGCCGCTGGCCGCGCTCCCGGGAGCCCCGCACTGCCAGGAGGGCTGTGTGACTTGTGCCATCCCTGGGGATTTCTCCATGGCAGCTCTGTAAGCAGCAAGGAGCATCCCAGGAAACCATCCCAGCACAGCCGTCAGAAGTGTCAGAACCCATTAGCGGTGGCGGCGACACATCCCGCCGGCCGCTGCTTCCCGTCCTACCGCTGTTTTCCCCCGGCTCGCTTGGGATTTCGCTCCCTGCTTTTTCCATGCACGCCTGGAGCTTTAAATAGCCCGGCGTGATCGCAGGCACTGCCAGCCGGTAGCCGCCCGGGAGCTCGCGGCTGATAACGCAGGCGGCCGCCCGCGCCGCGGGTGTCCCTGGCACGCGGCCACCGCGGCGGCGCGGCAGCCCCTCGCCGCTCTGTCACTTGTCACCTGCTCCCTCGTAGGTGGCCGGGAAAGGTGCGGGGGGGCAGCCGAGCTGGGCCTGCCCTGCTGCGGAGTGTCTGGGAGACAGGGAGCAGCTGCTCGCGGGTTCCTCTGGGCACGGAGGAGTGATATTCGGGCCGGGTGTGTGCATGGCACTGAGCAAGGCTACCGGGGACGCCTGACACGGAAATGTGCGGAGAAGCTCGCAGCAGAGTGAGTAATGCCGCAGAAAGGGGAGCTGCAGGAATGACTAGACCGTAAAGTCACTGCGAGTGGCGAGCGGCTGCAGAGGAGTTTGTTTGCTGCTGGGGACAGCGGGCAGCGACGCGGAGCAGCAGGTCGGGCAGTGCTCAGGTTGGCAGCAGGGCACGTGGCCTCTGAGCCGTGGCCAGTCCGTGCCTGTCCTTGGCCGCCCACCTACCTGGGAGAAGGATTGCAGGTCCTGCTGCGGCTGATGTTGCATCGAGAGGAACCTGCGATCCCTCGTTTCTGGCTCATCAGGGAACGAGGAGCAGAGGAACGGGGGTTCCCAGCTCCTCTACGGCCCATGACTTTGTGCTGGTGGTGTGTGGATCTCCAGGGCTTGTGCAAGGAGGCAGCAGGGAAATGAGCTTGGCAGTAACTTCTGCAGTTGGACCACAACTGCCTTTTCTTTTTCCCTTATTTTTTGCTTTTTTGGTGTAGGAGAACCTTCCCTGGGGCTGTTCCACCGCTGGAACATAGTCTGTAAATGCTCCTGGGATGCAAACCCTGCTCGTAACTGCTGGTACTGGCAGCGTCAGAGCTGGGGCAGAGATCTAAGTATCGGGGACCAGGTGAGGAACGAGCAAGGTCTGCCCTCAGAGGAGGGCTCACGCCGAGGAGCGCAGCGGGACCTGGTAGCACAGTCGTCCTTAAGACAGCGCAGCATCCTCAAGGAAAGGGGAATGAGGGCTATTACTGAAAAGGATGGGAATGCACCAAGATGCTGCTGCTGTTGCTGACAAAAGGACTTCAGCCCTTGCCAACTTTCACAGGGGCCCTTTGCTCTCCAAATTGGCAGCCTGCCACTTTGTCCCCAGTTGCACAGCTGGCTTTCAAGTTATGCCCCTTTTTGGAGGAGCGATGCGCCCAAGTGGGAAACCCCTGAGCTTTTCACTTTGCATCTGAACAAAGCACAGCCGGGAGGTTGTGGACACACAAAATTAGAGGCCAGCATCAAACATCTGGGTCTCATATCTCTGTTTACCACAGGCTCATTTAGAGCAACGTTCATGGCATGTTAAGTCATTTGGCATCCTCAATTATAGCATAAGATGCTGTCCTGCAGGAGAGGGTGTCTCTGCGATTGGGAGTCCAGGCATAGTGTGCATCCCACATCTAGCTCATCTTCACATCCATTTGGCTGCAAGGAGACATGAAGAAAAGCAAGCTCTGTTCATTTCGGTGTTGGGTGAAAGTGTATTTCCTGTCACTTGCAGTTGAAAAGCATGATTTAATTAACATATTTATATGTTTATTATTGAAGAAAGCGTGTGCTGCCTTTTGGGTCTTTTTTTAGTTTGTTTTTTGTTTTTTCCCCAACTTGTGTTTGTTATGAAATGGTTGACTCATATTCCATGGTACAGCCAGGAGAGGGGGGAGCACAGTGTGAGGCACGGACGGGGAGCACCAGGAGGGAGAAGGAAAGGGGGGACCTTCAGTTTGCTGCCCACAACTCGGCTCCGCCGGTCACCTTTTCCTGCCTCCTTCTTCTACGACCGCCAAATGGTCATTGAACAGAAAAACCTCACAGTGAAGGCCTCTTGATCTCCATCCTTTGGGTTGAGCTGAGCATCCTAGACCCGTGGAGGAGATCCCAACATCACACACAGACAAGCCCTCTCTCCCAGCCCAGAAATTTCCTTTTGCCCATATTATTTGGATGTAAAATCTGCCAAGGAGTAGGTGCCAGCTGCACCGACAGGCAGCCCCAGGGAGCTCATCCTCGAGCCTGCCCACACGTGCAGTGATTCAGAGGACGCGTTGTCGGCACCATCCGTTCCCAAGCAGCGCTGGGTGTGTGGGCGATGATGGGATTAGAGCATCCACACTCGGAAGGATTCAGGGAGAGAGAGCTGCTGATCTTTAAGTTCTCACCCCCTGGCAATCTCTGCTACCTCTGAAACAGAAATGAGACTTCAGTTTTTCTTATGCTGAAGGTGCAAGAAGTGCCTGCTCGTGTTCTTCCTCCCTGTTTATGAGCTGAAACCGTTGGGTTAAACTGTGCTGCTTGGTGTTGGTGGCTTCGACATCACCGTTGCCTGATGTGCCCAGAGGAATTGACGGGACATCCTTGCTTGCAGAGAGGCCACCAAACCAGTGAGAGGGGTCAGAGCTCGTGCTGAGGCTGCGCTTGTGCCTGGTGTGCAGGATAGCGAGGAGCGAGCAAACTGCTCTCATAGGTGCCCTGCGGAGCACAGCGGGACCTTGCAGGACAGTTGTCCTTAAGACAGTGCAGCATCCTCAAGGAGAGGGGATGCTTCCACCCACTGCAGAAGCACTGTCGGGTGAAATGAGGTGTCACTGGGGGCTGTTTATTGCTTGGCAGCAGCAAAGGGTCTGCGAATCTCAGGAAATCTGTCCTAGCACCTTGTTCTCTTCTGAGCAAGGCTTGAGGTGATGCTGAAACTCCAGAAAAGCCCGGCGGGTTCCTAGATCCTTCTGCTGGAGACCACGTGGTCAGCAAGGTCCGCTAAGCACCTTGTGACTCTTGATGCCGATAAGGTGTTGAGAGGAGAGGTTGGGATTGCACACTGCTGCCTTCGAGGGCCTGTGCAGAGATCCCGCTCTTCCCTGTGGGCTCCCGCCCAAGGATGTGCTGGGGCAGTGCGGCATTCCCACGGACTCCTTGCTCTGCGCTGTGGCCTTGCTTTTTTTTTTTTTTTTTAAAAAAAAAAAAAAGGGGGGGAAAAAGAAAAGGCAGTTGTGGTCCAAGCCCATGAAGCACAAGCCTGAGCTCACACCAGCGCTGGAGGTTCCTTCGCGCCAGCGCTGGAGGCTGCTACTCAGTGTGAAAGTAAACATGCGCGTTAGGGCTCCAAAAACAGATTGAAAAGAAAAAAATAAAAACAAAAAAAAAGGCATTTGGCCCTGAAAGGGAAGGATAAACATTGCTAAAATGTTATCATTTGTGGGCCTGCGTGCCGGGTGCTGAGCGCAGCCGCAGGAGCCGCATCCAGCGCCGTGCGCAGCAGCAGCGCGTTGCTTTAGCAGCCACCGCGGTCACCGATGGCCACAAAGCCCCGTCCCAGGGGGGTCCAGCCCCCCGGAGAGCCGGCCGCGGGGAGCAGGGGCATCTCCCGAAGCCTCCGTCCTGCTCGCGGCTCCCTCCTTGCGGTGCCGCTGGGCGAGCTTGCCCGGAGCGCGCGGAGCGAGCGCCCGGAGCGCGGGAGGGCCGGGAGGCGCGCGGGAGCGGAGCCGCCGGAGCCCGGCGCTTATGGCTTTTGCAGAGGGGCCGCCGCTGGGCGCGCGGCCGCTCTAGGGCTAAAGATAGCAGTGTCTGCAGCTGAGCTCGTGAATCAGCCCGAAAAAATGTGGGTCACCTCCTGTGCGAAGAAATGAACGTTCGGAGACTCATACGCTCCTGACCTCATTTTGCAGCCTATGAATCAGGCCGGCAGCGCCGCGGACCCCACAGCTGCTGCGGCAGCGGCGGCTGCGCGCACCGCTAGCAAAGCGCACATCAGGCCTTGATTAAAAGCTTTCGAGGGCCAGTTTTCACGGCTGCAACGAAAGGGCGTTAATTGGGCAGGAGTGCAGGAATGTGGGGAAAAGAGCTGGAAATGGGTAGCACAGGGGCTGTGCCTGTGTTGGGTGCGTGGCCGTGCAGCAGCACTGGTACGGGCGTGCAACCGTGCACCAGCACCCACGTGCACCACTGCACAGGAGCCATCCGTGCGGGTGCAAGCAGCGGTGAGCACGCGTGCAGGGACGCGGGGACACCTCGCATCGCATGCACAAGCTTGCACGGGAGCGTGCACGAGCGCAGAGGTGCGTGCAGCCTGGCCATGCAACCAGCAAGGCTGCACGGGGACACGTGCGCAGTGGCTGGATTGGTTATTCCTCCTCCTCCTTTTAATTCCTCCATTGCAAATTCTGCTCCTGTTTTAATTTGTTAAAGTAAAACCCGACAGGGACTCCAAAACAGCTAGAAACTAGGAGAAAGGTTTTGAAGGGCCCCTGGGGACCTGAGCTCAGCACTGGCCTCTGTCACCGGCTCCATGTGTGGCGTTGGCAGAGTTGCTTGTGCCTCAGTTTCCCCTGTTGTCACCCACTAGTTAATGCCGCTTTTCCCGCCTTGATGCCCCCTGCCATGAAGGGATGTCACACTGAGTAGCGGGAACACGTGGGGAGCAGGACCCAGCGTGGGAAGGGGATGCGAGGGGTGAATCCGTGTCCCCAGGAGCCCCCATGAGCTGCCCCGGGGCTCCTCCTCTCTAAGTCTTCCTTAAGGAAATGCCCTGGGTTGTGCGGGAAGCTCCCAGCGGGAGATGGAGCAGCGCTCGCCTCCTGCCTCCGCCCGCGCCGCCAGCTCCGGCCGGGAGCGTTGGGCCCTCAGTGAGCGCACAAAACTGCCTGGCGCTCGGAGCGCTCCACGCGCCCTCGCCGCGCGCACGGCACTCCCGCCGCGCCGAGCCCGCGAGTCAGGAAATAGTTAAGTGCTGGGCTATTTTGATTAGCAGAGCCCTCAAGGCAGTGAAAGACAGCGGGGAGAGCGCTCGGAGCGTGCTCATGACGTGAAGTCATCCGCGGCAGCGGCGCCGCGCGAGCTCCGCGCGGCCGGCGTGGAGCAGCATGCGTGCAGGTGGAAGCGGCCGCGCGCGGAGCCGGGCCGGGCAGCGCGGCACGCGGGGTCGCTCTCCTTCCCCGTGATCTTTTTCCCTTTGTTTTTTTTTTTCTTTTCCTTCTCCTTTCGCCTCCCTAATGATATTTGCAGCTCCGCCGGCAGACGGGCGATAGACGGCAGAGCCGGCGAGGGCGGCTGCGCGCGGGAAGGTGAGGGCGTCTCCGGGGCGAAGGCCCCTTCGCTCCGTGTCGCTGCGGGCCGGGGGGACGAGGGGCCGCCCGCTCGCCCTGCCGCCGCGTCCTGCAGCGGCGCCGCCGCCGCGCAGGTGGGGAAGGCGCCTGCCAGCGCCGAGCGCGCGGGGAGCAGCAGCGCGCAGGCGGCACCGGCACCCGCTGCAATGTCCCTTGTCCTCCTTGCAAAAAATGCGAGTGATTTTCGTGTTGAAACCGCCGCTCTCCTGTTGCGAGCTTTGGAGCGGGGTCACGCTCTGCCCTCCGTCCCGGGAGCGTGTGCGGCTCCGCAGGGCAGCTCCTGCCTTTTTTGCATCACCAGCTTTCTCGGCATAACTTAGGAACTCGGGAGGCAGCGAGTCCTGCCCGGAGAAGCCCTGCCGGGGGCGTTGACTTTAGCGGTGCTGCTTAATGCACAGAGAGTCGCACTTGGAAAACGCACATTTTTGTTTATGGTAAATGAAAGGAAACGGAGCGGCGGAGGCTCCGGTGCTGGTGGATGCGATTAACCCCTTGGAGGGAGGCGCGGGTGACGCTCTGATAGCAGAGCCGACCACTCCACTGCTGCATCGAGTTGAGCACGCGCCGGGGCTCAGCCCGTCTTCCCCTCTGCGCTCACCTCTTGTGTTTTCTGCCTCGCGGTAGTTTTGGTTTCTTTTGGTTTCATATAGGGGTAGCCAGGTTTGTGCCGCAGAGTGGGTATTTGGCTGTCAAAGACACCTGGTTCTGGGGTTTCCTCTAATACACCATTACTCATTTTGAATGATATTTCCTTAAAAAGAAAACCCTGTGATTTTATCTGTTCGGAAACTAGCATTAGAAGCGAAGCTGTTGTCAAACCTGAGTTTTGGGGTGTTGCGGGGATTCCCAGTGGAAACAGTGACAGGACGAACTTTGGGGTACCAGGCGCGCCGCGTTCGCTCGGATCCCGCCGTGCGGGCAGCCCGTTGGGAAGGGCGCTCCCCGCGCGCTCGGCGTGCTGCACACGCGCGTGCACGGCTTGCACGCCGCCCGAGCGCGGAGCCAGTGCCTGCTCCACCTGCCACCGGGCTTCCTTCCTCTGCTGCAACGTGGGTTTAATTATACAAGTCGCCGGGAAAACCCAGGCAGGTCTTTCTCCTTCCTTGACTAACTCCTCTTTTTTTTCGCCCCCCTGCAAGGGCCATTTGTGCGAGCAGCATCCGCGCTCTCGGGCGGGATCTTAGTGCTCCTGGCTGCGCCGCGCGGGGCTGCTCGTGCCGCTCGCTTGCAGCGCAGCCGCGCGGGGCCGGGCTCTGCGTTCAGGGCGATTCTCGCCACCGTTTTACGGGGCTGCAACAGCCGGTGACCCACGAGCAGGATCCGACCCCAGCTCCCGGCGACCCTTAAATCCCCCCGACTCGGCTCCATCGCCTTTGGCTTTGCCTCCTTGGAAGGGAAAGGTGTTAGAGGGCCGGTGTCCCACTACTAAGCAACAGTTACCAACAACCTTGAGCAAATAAAACCCGTGGGCTGATGAAAGCGGGGGAGCCGCGGCGGCTCTGCGGGTGAGTCAGGCGTGAGCGGACGGCACCGGCGCTTCCAGCCGCCCGGCCCCGCGGGACGAGACGGCCCCCAGTATTTACGGCCATTTCAAAAGAGCTGGGGCTTCTCTGGCTGCTCGAGAACATGAGCAAGAAGTGGGGCCTTGAATCATCCAGTGCTTTGGGCTTTTACAGAATAAATGCTTCGTTAGGGGTCATGCGGCTATTGCTGTTTGTAATTGTGGGCCGCTTCAGGCACCTAAATCCAGCCCGTGGGGCCTTATTGCAGACAGGTCGCTGCATCCAGGCTCTGTAAGGGAAATGCAGCTAGGGAGGTGGCATCAGTTCCCTGGTGTGACCTGGGCTGCCCTGCGTCACTCCTGCTGCATGGGAATTGGGGCTTGCAGGCTGGCACGCAGGGATCCAAGCAGGAACAGGCAGCGTGCCGGGATGCATCCGCTTTTCCCGGCCTCCAAGCTCACCTCACCCTGGGACTTGCTTTCTGAATGTGTGAATTAGCATCCGTGCAGCACAGACGTCGCTCCTCATCTGCCTGCTGCTTGCGGCTCCTGCGAGTTGTCCCTGGATTTTCCCACCCCGCTCACCACAGCCTGAGGGACCTGCAAGGCTTCCCCGAAACCTCGGCTTGGTTTTCCTGCACGGACGACGCCTATGAAGAGCATGGAGCCCTTTGGCCGAGGGCTCCCATGCTGGAGCCCCTTCTCGCCTCCTTCACCATTGGCTCCTGGGCACGGGAGGATTCTTTGGCTGACAGGGAGAGCGGCTCGGCAGCCGCGAGCAGCGCGGGGAGAGCGTTGCCTGCGGTGCCAGGCCGGCTTCGCACCTTCTGCTGGGAAACATCAGCGCCACGACTTGCCCGACGTGGCCTGGGCCCCGGTGGTGCTGGGTGAGAAGAAACGCTGCGATTTCCGCCAGGGGAATGAGTCCTTTTTGCAGACCCCGACTGCTGCTCCCTGCGGCATGGCCAGCGTGGCCTTGGGCTTTGCTGGAGCTCGTGGCTGGATTCCTGCTCTTCCTCCTGCTCCTCCTCCTCCCTGCTGGGAAGCAGTGCTGCAGGAGCCCTGCCTTCCCCTTCTTATCTGTTTATGCTTTGACTTGGATTTAAAAGGGAAAGAGAAGCTCTGGGTTTTGCATATTTTCCTTAACTGACGAGAAGGGAAGAGCGGCTTCCCCGCTCCGACCTCCGAGCGGCTCCGGCGGAGCGCGGGCCGAGCGCGCGCTTCGGACAGCGGCCGCATTTTGGGGCTGGAAACCGAAGTCCCGGAGTACAACATCGCCACCTGTTTGCCGCATGCGAACGTACAGCAGGAGCCATCCCGGCCGGAGCCATCCTGGCCGGAGCAATCCCGGCCGGAGCGATCCCACAAGGGCTGCTTTGTGCTACCCTGCAGGCCGGTGTGCAATGGATGTCCCTGCGGAATCCCCTGGGCTCGGAGGCTCTCGGAAGACCTGCAAATAAATGGACGGGGCCAAGCGAGCGCTGGGAGCGCGTCCTTCGGCCAAGCTGCGCCCGGAGCGGTTCCCAACCCTGCAGCAGCCGTTGGGTCCCGCTGGTTGGAGCCGCGGCAGTGCCGGCTGATTGCGCCCCCGCTCCCATGACCGGCTCCCGTCACCCACTCTGCTGCTTCGCCTGCTGGTTATTCATGCAAGACTCTGGCTTTCCCGGGAGAAAACACCCTCTGTGAGGTTCCTTTTTCCAAAACACTCCAAGGACCTGGCTGGGCAGGCAGGTGTGCTTGGCCACGGCGCTCGGGGCACGTCGTGTGGGGTTGCGGCTGGTCTGCCGTGAAATGCAGGGCCTGCCTCCAAAACCAGAAGGTTTTTGGAGCGTTCTTCCCAAAATCGAGGTTGGGAAGTCAGCGCTCTGGGAAGGTGCCCTAGGAGAGAGCAGGGCTTTGCGAGCGGCGCTCCCGTGCGCACGTGCACAAGCGCTAATGGGAACAAGCCAACCTAGACTGTTCCATTAACGTGGATTTATAGCACAAATCTGCTCCTGTTTTGTCAGGACAAACAGAACTAAGTGGGCTTTTAGTACCGGCAGAGCTGGCCCGGGGCTGTGCGCTGTTTACTAGGCAAGGGCAGCTGCTCCGAAAGGGCTGCAGGGGAGCAGGAGGGAAACCCAGCAGAAGGAGACGACAAGAGCCGGGATTTGAGGAAGAAATGGGATCGGGGGGCTGCAGTCCCTCACCTCTGCTCCGAGGTTGTCTTCTCCCTTTCCCCCACGCCTGCGCGGCATCTAAATCCCTGCATCCGGGATCCCGGAGCTGCGCGCAGCATCCCGGCTGCATCCGCTGCCGCTCGGCGCTGCACTGGCCGGCGCGCCCGGAGCCCCGGAGCCCGGATCGGTGCCGGCTCCGGCGCTGGGCTCGCGCCCGAGGTGTGAGATTACTGGAATGTGCTTGTTTGTGTTGAATATGAATACAGGATTGTTCTCCTTGGGCTATTAGTTACTATGCAAAGGCAAGTCCTAAAAAAATATTGAATTTCCGCTCTCATAATTTGGAGGAAAAACACTTATCCGGCATTAAGCAGCGATTGTGAGGGCTCCTTTCATCTCGGCGCGCAGGGGAGTTGCCGCCGTGCCCCCGAGCGCGCCGGGCAAGAATGCGGCCCCTTGTGCCGAGCGGAGCCGGGCTCGGAGCTCGCCAGCGCCGGGCACGGCCGCGAGCCAGCGGGCAGTGCCTTCCTCCTCCTATTCTTTGCCTTTCCTTTCTTTTTTCCAATGCCCATGCTGTCTTTGGGAAGCTTCTTTCTACTTGCCCGTTTTTGAGGAAAATTCAGCCCGCTTTGGGGTGCCGCATGCACAGTTGGACCCGGGTCGTAACTGGGTGGAAGAAGACGGTGCTGACCCACCTTGCTTGTTTTTGTTGAACTCCAGAGGGAAAGAAAAGAGGATTGAGCTCCAGCAGTGCTCAACCCTTCCCTTCTCCCGGGTGACGTCCACAGGCTTCTTTTCCAAGCTGTGGAAGTGAGAGAGGCAGGACTTTGGCTGAAGGTTGCAGATGGGAATTGCTTTGCCCTGTTGGGCTAAGGAGCTTCAGCGCCGAGAGTGCTCCGGGACCTGGGAGGAGCAGCCGTGGGGATGTCCTGCCCTGTGCCAGTGCTGGGGAAGGAGCCACGTGCCCTTTGCGTCATTTCCAGTTCTGATTTTCAGGGCATGCCCCAAAATGAGCATTACGGTCAGGAATCCCGTTGCACAGCTGGAGAGGTTGAGGCATGGAAAGGGAGTTGCTGAGATTGTCCCCTGTGATGGGGATGGAGCCACAGGGGCTTCTGCACTGCCCTGGGGCTCTTCCTCCCCTCCTCTTCCTCCCAGGCAGGTTTGACATCTGTGGGATTCCTCCTTCTCCCTCGGGTTCAGCAACCTGCAGCGCCTTGGCACAAAGAGGGAGATGCCCAATTTGGCAAAATTGCAGTCGTTCTGCGTCCAAACATGCAGAAACCCGTTTCCCGTGGGCAAGGCCGTGGGCAAGGCCGGGGCGCGGGCGAGGGCGCGGAGCACGGCGCAG
>VZSV01000008.1:13261317-13282950 GCA_013398735.1 Nothocercus julius
AGGCGCCGCGCTCGCCAGGGAACATCGTGCTGCTGCTCGCGGGCGGCTCGCACGGCCGTCCAAACCAAACAGCCGCGGAGCCGCGGCCGAGGGGAGGGCGCAGGCGGCCGCCTCCCGCCCCCGCCGCCTTCATCGCAGTCCTCGCGCTGCACGTTGCTCCGTGCACCAGAAATCGTCCCCATCTGCTCCGGCGTGGCCAGCGCTGCCCGGCGCAGCCGTCGGCAGCACCTCCCGCTGCGCTGCGCTCGCTCGCTCGCGGTTTGCTCAGGGCCGGGAGCGCGCGCTCGCGGCCAAGGCTGGCGCGCTCAGCGGTGCCTGCACGCGCACCCGTGCCGAATGCACCGGCGGATGCTCCGGGCTTCCTCCGCGCGCCATCCCGAAGGAATCCACCCTCTTGCTGTGCAAATTCTGTGATGAGACCCCGACCTGCCCCGTTCCCCCCTGCCCTCCTCTCCCCCGCGCGATCCCTGTGTCCCCCCGGGGAGCAGAACGGTGACTTCGTGCGGCCCCGCGCGCCCCGCAGCGTGGCCGCGCGCCGGCTCCGTCGCCCCCTCCTGCCTGTTTGCATATGTTAAAAATATTTAGTCCGCTGCTAAAAAAAATATTATGCCCCAGTGCTGGGGCCAGCTCAATATAATGCACCTATGTGTCCGCACCGGGGCCGGCCGGCAGCACAGAGGGGTTCTATGCGCCCGCGCAGCATGTTCGCCCTGCGCACTTTCCCTTCTTTTTCTTTATTTTCCCTTCTTTTTCTCCTTTTTTCCCCCTGTTTTTCCCCTTCTCTCCCCGGTCCGCGCAGGGGAAGGGCCGGGGCTGGGGACACTGTGGCCATTCATGGCTCGGCGGGGGGCGGCGATGCGTGCCGGGCGCGTGTCCGCCGGCGAGCAGCGCTCGCGCACAATATAGCGCACTGTAAAAGGGGCCGGTTGTCTGCGCGCGGGCTGAGCCCAGCGTATAGACGCGCGAGCATCAATAAGGCTATTTAGTAGTGGGGCCTTTTTTTTTTGCCGAACGGGCCCGTGAATGAACCATACAGCGCCTGCAAAAAAATGTAAATGCGAGGGGTCCCTTGGAGACGCAATTACAGGAAAAAATAAGGACAGCTTTGCAGCGTTCCTGTCCGTTTGCTTCCCGTTGCTCGCTGCCGCATCCCCGCTCGCAAGGAGCTTGCTGCGAGCTTGCTCCGGAGCGCGGTGAAAGGTCCCATTCATGCATCCCGCATCCCGTCTAGAGTTACAGCGCGCCAGGCCCCTGCTCCGTGGCTCCTCGCTGTTTTCCTTGCCTTAGCAGGATTCCCAGGTTGGATGCACGCGGAAGAGCGGGAGGCGATGCCGCAGAGCCGGCAAGCCCGGAGCCGGGAGGTTTCTTTCCTGCACGCCTCGGCCTTTGCCCTCCTGCGTGCAGGAGCGTGCAGCGAGCGGCGCATGCTGCTCTTCCCGAGCTGCCAGCGTTGCGGATGGGCTGCTGCTGGTGCAATTTAACTTTTTGCAAGTTTTTCAGCTTGCAAAAGAAACTGGCTTTTCCTCACAAATAGAGAGGGAAGTGTTGGCTTTGCACTGGCAAAGGTGCCAGCCACAGCTCGGCCTGTTCCGCCAATTCCAGGTGCTGGAATTCCTCCGCCAGGCAGGGAAAAACCCTCTGCATGGGCTCATGCAGCAAAATATTGGTGTTCCCTAATGGAAATATCCTTGTAACCTCATAGCCATTAAAAATCAGCAAGTGGACGGATGGACTTGGTTGAAAACTAGGTTTGCTTGCGAGGAAGGTGAGGGTGCCTTGGGTTGCGAGGAAGGTGAGGGTGCCTTGGAGCCCGGCTGCTGCAGACGCCAGGATGAATCCCAGGTCCCCAGACGAATTCAAAGTTCTCCAAATGAGGCTAAGGGTTTGATTTCAATGCGCTCCTATATATATTTTAAGCAACATTTCTCAGTGAAGCATTGCATGCAAGAAGATGCACCTGGCTTTGATTTATGGCCAGGGCAAAATGTCTTGGCCAAGGCAAAAAACTCACAGCTTCCAGGGGGAAAAGAAAGAGGAGAAAATTTTTGTTCCCTTGTGTCTAATGAGCTGTTTGCTCCCTGTGACAGTTACATAAGCGGTTTCATGTCAGCAGGTTCAAAGCAAACCCAGCGCAGTGGGCACTGCAGGATTTGTTGTTTTGCCAGTGGAAGGAGCCTTCTAGGAAGATCTTGAGTTTGCGCCAGCTCCTTGCATGCACTGGAAGGAGCCTTCCCCTTGCTTCATGCTTCCCCCTGGATGTCTCTGCTCCATAGGGGACTGTATGGATACCGGCTAAACAGATGCTGGACTTGGGGACTGAGGACTTTCTGGCTGCCTGCTGCTGTGACTGGTGTTGATGCCCGCCTCGCAGCGGGGGTTTAAAGCAAGATACCCGGGTGTTTTCCTCTGCATCAAAATCCCGGGCTGGGCTGGAAGGGCTCGGCCCGCCGGAGAGGTTCCCATGGGAGCTGGCGGGTACCGTGGGCCGTGGGGTGCCGGATGCGGCAAGAGGGCAGCGTGGGGCAGGGGCAGCGCTGCGAGGCCGCCCACGCCGTGGCGGTGCCCAACCCTTGTGGGCATCTTGCAGCGATGGCCAGGAACACTTGTTTGCTTCTGGAAAGCAAACGATGTTGAGCAGGAGTAACCAAAACCGCAGGAGGGTTTTTATTTTTTTGCAAGCAACGCCAGGAGTTGTGCAAGCCCCAGGATCGCGGTCCGACAGCCTGCGGGCTGCCCCGACAGCAGTGCCCGGGTGGCAGCCGATGTGGCTTGCGATCGCAATTCCCCGCGATTGCTGCCTTCAGGGGGCAAATCCTTCCCGGCTCATCCTCTGCACGCGTGGAGCCACCTGAATGCAGTGCGAGCGTGCCGTTTGGTCGCGCCCCATGCGTCACTGCAACTGGGGAGGGCTTTTTTTTAATATAGGGCATGAGCAGAGCTGGACGCAGCCTGGGGAGGAGGGAAGGGGCCCAAACGCTGCTCAAACGCACGGTGCTGCGATACTTTGCTCCAAGAACGCAACCCCGAATGAGCAGCAAGCCCCCGCAAGCGCGCAGCACCCGCTCGCATTTTGCAGCCGCTCTTTCACCCCCGGCTTTGGCTGCAGCGCAGCGTGCAGCAGGGCTCGGCACATCCGCCCTTTCCCTCCTGCGCCGTATTGCAGCGAGCTCCCCTTCCCCGTTTCCCTGCCCGTTTCCCCGCCGCCGCCGCCCCGGAGGGGCAGATAAATCATGCGAGCGGCGGCTCGGCTCGGCGCCCGCTCCGTCGCCCGACTTCTGTGCGCTACTGGCTGGTGCGGCGCGGAGGGGGCGTGCGCAGCCGGGCTCCGTGCCTGCGCTCCTAATGAACACTTCTCTTTTCATGCACAGATTACGGCGCAGCGGCGCGGGCCCGCACGGCAGCTCCTAATCCGCCCGCTTCCTAATTTGGGCCCCCCTCCCTCGGCGAATGCAGCCCCCCGGCCCGGCCGCGGCATGACGAGGTGGGTGAGCTCCCTTTTGTCGCTTACGGCGCGCTCGCTGCAATGCAAATACTGGTGCTGGGGACGGGGAGCGGGGGCAGCGGCTGCGCTGCTCGCCACATGTCAGCGCCGCCGCTTGCGAGCCCCGGCTCCCGCTCCGGCTGTGCCGGGGGGACTGTGCGGAGCCTCCTGCCTTTTGCTCCGCCGCATTCCCAACTTTTCCCCGCCGCTGGGACTCATGCAAGGAGGTTTGCAGGAGTTAAAGCCACCACCACCGTGCCTGGAAGTATTCCAGTGATTTGTGTCATCTTGGACCTTTAAAGAGGGAAGGTGAATCCCTGGCGTCTGCTGTCCCCCCACTCGGGACAGGGCCCCCAGCCTCTGGCACCCTCCTGTCATCAGCTGGCTCCCCCCCCCTTCACCCTCCCGGGATCCCTTTTCCCACCGGGATCCTTCCCAGGGCTCTGCAAGCCAAAGAGTTAATGCAGCTCCCCCCCCCCGCCGCCCCACGCCGGGTTCATCTGCAAAAAATATGAAGTGGAGATAGAGGCGCTCAGTGCTCATCTGCCGAGCAGAGAGCTGCCTTTGAAGTCAGCCCGGCCTCCTCCTCCTCCTCCCGGGCTCTTTCCCCCTTCTCTTTCCCTTTAACCCTTCTCCCGGCGCTCGCTGCCTCCCGAGGGGCTCCGGCGCCGTGGCCGCAGCGGGAGCTCCTTGCAGGGACCTGGCTCCCCATCCCTGCGCTTTGCAGCCACCCGGGGGCTTTTCCACAGGGATTCTCCCCCTCCAGACACCCTCGGCCCTAGGGAAGGCAGCCTGGCCCCATGGCATTCCCGGAGCCACAGGGCTTCATCCCGATGCGATGGAGGGGCCAGGGGGGCTGAGGGCAGCTGCAGACAGGAGGTTTGGGGGGTTTTAACCCATTTTTGGGGGGACTGGGGAAACTCGCCGCTGCCACTTTAAGGCCCAAGTCCCTTTAAGTGACTTTCCATTCGCTGCTTTGGAGAGCTGCGAATTTGCTTTCCCAGATTTCCTCCGCGCCGGGAGCAGTAGTCGGAAAGAGTTGGGAGAAAGGGAAAAAAAATACAACTACCATGCGCTCGGGCAGCCTCCCGCAGCAGCGCGACACCGGCACAAGGGGGAAAATGAGAGCTTTCTCTTTTTTTACAGAAAAAAAAATAACAAATCCCAACACATCTGCCAGCATTTTGCATTTTCCTTTGGCTTGCTGCTCTGGTGCTTGTTGCTGCGTGGGGAGCCAGGGGGAACGTGGCACACGGGGCTGGGGACATGGGATGCAGGACGTGCTCCGATGCTGGGGAGCGTCGCAAACACCAGCAGTGCCCACTGGCTTCGCTTGCGCTTTATTTGCAATATTTGCAAGGTGGCAAAAAAGGGGGGGGAAATGGATGAAAAGCCCCTAACTAAAGATGCAGCCTCGGGGAGGGGGCCGGCTCTGTTTCCTCGCTTAGCCGGGGCTCCCGTCCCCGCGGGCGGAAGGCAGCGCCGCGCGGTGCCAAGTCTGCCGAGCCGGGACGTGGTCGGCGCCCGGGCTGGAGGCACCGGAGCCGCCGGCTGCCGCTTTTAACCCCGTGGCGGCCGCGCCGCTTTGCAGCCCCCGCGAGCCCCGGCGGGCTCGGGCCGGCGCCGCTGCGCTCGCCTGCATGAGAAATGTAAGCTCAGAAAGCTGCGAAGTCTCGTGTGGGGATGAAGGTTGGAGCCAGCCCCAGAGCATCCCCAGGCAGGACGGGGGCTCCCTGCGGTGTAAGTAGTAGCCCTATAGAAGCAAGTTAACGTGGGCGTGCAGGAAGACGCCTCCATCCACAGGGAAAAAGCCCTCCTGGGCATGGCAAACCCAGTGCCCGCCTGGCAGGGCATTGGCAGGGGGGATTTCTGCGTCCCTGTCCCTCCTCGCCGTTCCCGTCGCACCCTGCAGCTGCCGCCGGGAAAGCCGCCCCGTTCCCACTGCCACCGCGGCTCCTCTACCCCTCGCCGGGAGCGTAAAGGGGCCTTAGAAAGGAAGCACAAGTACCTTAAATTTAATTTACACTCACTTAGAGGCCTCTTTACATGGCGAGAGGAGCATAAAGGGGCCTTAATGCCGCCAGGACCCGGCCCCACGTAGATGCTGACTGCTGGGCATTCATTTTGCAGCCACTCGCACCAGGCTGGGATCCAGCGCTGGGCTCCGGAGCTGGGAGCAGGGGGAAGTGCAGGAGCAGCCCGGCGCTCATGCAGCTAGGCCTAATTTACATGTGAAGTGAAATCAGAGTCCGGCTTCCAGGGAATGACTTACAGCGAGCTCCTTCTTGGCTTGCCAAGTGAGCCGGCCTACCTTACCATAAGGCTTTTAATAGAAAGGAGTGACTGTCTGCGCGTCCGTGGAGCCCAAAAAAACAAATTATCTCCTTCAAAGTTGCTGTCTGCTCCAGGCTGGGAGTTGCCCTGCGGATTTGCCAAGCTTGGGTCCCTCGTCCCCGCGTGCCGCTGACGGGCTCCAAAGTGTTCTTGGCTTGCACAGGAGAACCTCGAGGCTCCTGCTTTTTAAAAACACCTTTGTGCCGGAGTTGGAAAGCGCTAATGTCTTCTTGGAGATTGCTAAGGGATGAGGAGGAGGCTGGCGAGATAAGCAAAGGTCGAGCTGGTGCCTTGGAGCCTCGTGCAGCTTGCGGGGTGCCAGCCCGCTCTGCACCGGGCAGGCGCCGGGAGGGCGGCGAGCGGGAACGCCAGCTGCTCCGGGGATGTTTCCAGGGATGCAACGGGAGCATCCCTGCAGCCTGGCAGTGGGGCAATGCACGGCTTGCTTTCCCGGCTTTCCCGGCTCCTCCAGCTCCAGCTGTGCCTGGATGGAGTTGCGGACGGGCGATGCTGCGTGGCGGGTTGGTGTGAGCCCCGTCCCCAGATCGCAGCCTCTCGCCCCTGCTCGCAGAGCGCGTTGCAGAGCCGGGTCTTGCACCCAGCACCGCTGGGGCTGTGCAAGGCTGTGCGCGTCCTGGCTGGGCCGAGAGCCCCATAAATTCGCACAGGTGGCCACAAGATCCGGGGCTCCCGCGCAGGATTCAGGGCTGGCTCGGCCAGGGAGCCTCTTGGCTTGGCTGCAGCCCTGCGGGGCCCGGGGCTTCCCCGGCGTGAGCTCAGGCTTGCTCGTAGCGAGCTCGGCGGGAAGGCATGCGAAAAATGCGGCCGCGGGCAGCCCTCGGTGTCCCTTTAAAATAAAAAAAAGTGCCCTTTTTGTTTGGGATCTGCTGCTCTTTAATTAGGGCTAAGCGGCTGCCTCTGCCCCCTTGGGCTGGGACCCCCAGCGCGGGGTCCCCCCTTCCTGCCAACCTGTGGTGTGGAATTGGCGCCCGGCCCACGCAGGCACCCGGCTCCCGGGCTGGCCCCGGCCTTGGGGACGCTTCCGACTGCCACCGCGGGAAGGAAACGCGAGGAGACCCCGGGTTTCCTGGCAACGCGGTGGTTTTCCCCCTTATCCAGAGCGCGATGCCGCAGCAGGAGCTCCCAGGATGCGGGACCAGCTCCCCAGCTGTCCGCAGCAGCGGTTTCTCTGCAGCGTTATTCCCGGTGGGACAAGGAGCTCGTCCGAACGTGGTGCTGGAGGAGGAGCTGGGAATTGGGGCGGTCGGGTCCCTCCGGCCATGGGCAGCCGGAGCGATGGCATCGCGCCGCCCCAGCTGGAGCAAGGGATGGTTCCCATACGGCCGGGCTGCCGGGGCGGGGAGCGAGCCCGGGGCTCTCCTGGTGCTTATCAGGGTCCGGGACGCAAATTTTTCTAATTGACAGAGAGCAAAACGCAGCGTTTTGCAATGAGGAGAAGCAGCCAGCGATCCATCACGCGCGCTCTGGA
The DNA here is from genome assembly GCA_013398735.1 of Nothocercus julius. Taxonomy (NCBI): domain Eukaryota; kingdom Metazoa; phylum Chordata; class Aves; order Tinamiformes; family Tinamidae; genus Nothocercus; species Nothocercus julius. The sequence goes on from VZSV01000008.1 coordinate 13,268,622, forward strand.
ACCGGGGCAGGACAAGATCCAGACCCGTCGGCAGAGCGAGGCCGACCTGCCGCGGCCGGCGCCGCTCCAGCCACTCGCTCGCGTTTGCATTTAATTGCAAACGTTTTGATAAAAAAAAATAAAAAAAGCCCTTTCTTTTTGCAACAACAAAGCCTTGAACTGCACTTCAAAGTTGCCTTCCTGGGACAGTTGCATACCTTTTAAAAATAGCCCTGTGCGCGGTGCCAAGTGCTAAATGGATTGCAGAGGGCAGGTCCCCCACGTGGGGCTTCGAGCAGCCCACGGGCCTGCAGGGCTTTTCTTCGTGCTTGGGGCCATGGCGAAGGTCCGCTGGAGAGGGCAGAGCCACCCGAAGGCCGTGCATTTTCCGAAGCATCCTCTAAATGGGGGCGAAACTGGGCATTTCTGGCAAGGTGAAGCAGGGCACAGAGACGGGAGGACGGTTTGATGAAGGTTTCTCATCTTCCTCACCCCTCTGCCGGCTGGGATGCTGTTCAGATGCGCTGCTCCGGGCTGCATCCCGCGGCACCTCCATCCCCATCGCTGTGGCAGGAGCTGCTCTTCCCACCGGAGAAGGAGTCCGGAGCGCTGCGTCCGCCGGCAGCAAAGCAAATTGTGCAAGCAAATTGCCATCTCCTCGAGCTGCCACCCGGCGCCCGGGGAGAAGGAGACTGCATTTAGCTCCGGGAAAAGCTCTCCGGGGTGGAAGTGTGCTTTTCTTGGAGCACTACGCTGTATTTAGGCAGGCTGGTATGTGGGGAGTAATTAGAACCTCATCCCGCGCCCGGGACGAGCGGATTTTCCGTCCTGCACGGTGATGGGTCAGGCAATCCGGACAAAATCTGTGCCGAAAACCATGGACATTTTCTCCTAGGCTCTCGCTTGTGCTTCCAGGTTACAGGAACGTTTCTCCATGTGCACTTCGCTCTCTGTGCACAGCCCTGGCGCACGGCACTTCCCTCTGCTCCGTGCATCCGCATTGCGTCTCCGGAGCGCGCGGCGGCTGCCGGAGCCTCCCGCCTCGGCCCGGCACGGGCAGCGCTTTCCAGCCTCCTACGAGGAATTAAATTACCTATATTTAGCAGGGAAGCGTTGCTCCGGAAATGGAAAGTTTGGGCTCTCTTCTGCATTTTTTCAGCTGACGCTAATCACCGAGCAGTTCCTGCCACTCAGACCTGGCCTCTGGCGTATGAAACCCAACCGTTCCTCCAAAATACTCCAGGCAGCTCCAGGAGTGCAGCAGTGTCTCCCTGTGCTCTTTATACGAGCTCCCAGGGCTATTTTGCCTGCCCGGCAGCACCTTCCTTGCGAATCGCCTTTCCGGGGTTTTCCAGGCCCATGGCCTGGGAAAAGCGTTAATTCCGGCGCCGCTCCCGAGGGTTTGGGTTAAACGCCGCCTTCTCATTTCCTTGAAGTCGGTTGAGCGCGCGAGCAGGTGAGTTGCGATCCAGACCTCAAATTCCCTCTCCGGCTGCTGCGCCGCGTGCCAGCGCCGCAGGCCAAGCCGCTCGAGCGCCGCCGGAGCCACCCCGGGCTGCTCCCACCCCGGGACACCCATGTGGGGAAAGCGGGAGCCTCCGGATTTTGCAAGGAAAATTCAACGTATCCCCCGCTTTGCGCCCCAAAGCGCTTCCCTGGCCCCAGCCATCTCCACCACCGGCTGCTTGCAGCCCTTTTGCTGAAAAACTGGCGTTCTGCACGTGTGGTGCTGCATCCTGAAGCTGGAAAGCCCTCCCGCTCTGAGCTGGCTAAGCCAGGGATGAGCAATCTGGAGCTGTCCCCGGTCATTAGGAGACATTAGGGTGAAATCTGGCTATTTCCGCTGCTTTCCCTCGGCGAGTTCGTGAGCGGCCCGTTGCACGCGGCTCTGCTCGGCGCAATGCGAAACAGCTGTGCAAATGCAGCCGGTGATCAGTTAAAACTAACAAAAATAAAAGGCTCCCCAGGTAACAACTTCTTGCCCAGTTATCCTTTAAGAAAGAAAGAGGAAAAGCTGATGGGAAGCAGGAATGGTGGCAGAGGGGCTGCTCGCGGGTGGTTTTTGGGCTCCGCATCGGATGCTCGCGGGGCGGCTGGTGCAATAGGGGCTGGTGCCCCGGGGAGCTGCACGGTAGCCCCGCTCGGAAGGTTTTGTGCCCTCTCTCCGCTCCTAAGTAAACCTCTCGTCTCCCTGTCAGCTTTGATTTGTAGCCGGATTCACGGCATCTGGTTTTCATATGATGGGAGGAACAGAGGGGATGCTGCCTGCTCCGCTCTGCCCGGAGCGACGCGTCTGCGCCGGCAGCAGGAACCGAGGGGCTCGAAGCACCGCGAGGGCAGCGCGAGGCGCGGGCGGCAGTGCGGGGCCGCTGCTCCTCACGGGATGCTCCTTGTGGGATGCTCCTCGCGGGATGCTCCTTGTGGGATGCACCTCGCGGGATGCTCCTTGTGGGAATGCTCCTCACAGGATGCTCCTTGCAGGTTGTTCCTCGTGGGATGCTCCTTGTGGGACTGCTCCTCATGGGATGCTCCTTGTGGGATGCTCCGTGCAGAATGCTTCTCGCAGGGTACTCCCTGTGGGATGCTCCTTACGGCATGCTTCTTGTGGGATGCACCTTGCAGACTGCTCCTTGAGAATTGCTTCTTGCAGGCTGCTCCTTGCGGGAGCATCCTGCAGATGCTCTCTGTGGGATGCATCTTGCAGGCTGCTCCTTGCAGGATGCTCCTTGTGGGATGCTTCTTGCAGGCTGCTCCTTGCAGGATGCTCCTTGTGGGATGCTTCTTGCAGGATGCTCCTGTGGGATGCTCCTTGCAGACATTTTGCAACTTTGGCTGGTGAAATGGGGTTGTTCTGATGTTGCACCAGCACCATTTGTGGCTGAGCAGAATCCATCTGGTTTCCCACATGAGTTTTATTCCCGGGTGCTCCTTTGGGAGCAGCCGGGAGCTGCTCTTGCGGGATGCTCCTTGCTGTCCCCCAGGCGCCTCCTTTCCTGCGGGCGCGTTGGCTGTTTTGGGGCACACGGCAATGGGCCTCATACCAGCCCACAGGCATCCCGTGCACAGAGAGCCTTGCCAGGACCCTGCGCATGGTCTGTAGCCGAGGTGAGAGTCACTCCCTCTCCCCTCCCTCCTGGATCTGGAGGAAGAGATCCCACTATTCCCTGACGTGATTTCAAACCAGATTCCGCTTCCCAGAGCTGCTTCTGCACAGGGCCAATGCAGCCAAGCAGGAATACTGGAGCGCTGATCCCAAAACCAGAAGCAGTGGCCAGCGGGAAGGGCTGCAGATGGGCGGCCGTGTCCGTATGCGGCTCGTGGGACCCGTGCACAGGATGGGAGCAGCGGGAAGACACATCCTGCAGGATGTTTCGAGCAGCACCTGGACCTTCCCTGCATCCCTTCCCTCTCTGCTTGCAAGCCACTTCCATAGCCTGTGAAGGCACTGGAGAAGGCCTTGACATCAGCTCTAGTTTTAATGGGATGCTCTAATTTTCCCAAACCAGCCGCTTATTTTCAGAAGCAAGGAATGCTCTGGAGGAAGTGATTTTATTTTCCCTTCCCTTGCTGGCCTTCCTAGGACGCAGCCTTTGATCCCGTCTCCTGATGGTATCGAGGAGGAAGCTGCAGCCCTTTGAAGTGGGTTTCACGTTGCGCTTTCAACTGCTGGGCGTTTCTAAGCCTGCAGCGCCAGGGACATCTTTTGTGCAGATCCCCCGGCTTCGGGACCGCGGCTGGGATGGGGGATGCTCCAGGTTCCTGCACTGCAGGTCAGACGCCCCCCCGAAACTTCACCCCGGCAGCGCAGCCCTTGGAGGGGCTTTTCCTCCGGGGCGGGAGGCGTTTGCGCTTGGGATGGTGCTCTGGAAGGGGGGGCGCGGGTGCAACCTCCGGGGCTCCCCGCTCCGCGCTCGGGCACCGAACGGGTGCTCTGCACTGAGAGGGTTTTAAGGCGCGTGCCGGGCTCGCGTCCCTGCGGCTCAGCGAGCTGCTCCCTCCCGGCCTTCCCTGCCGCGGGCTGAAACCTGGAGGTCTTTCCAGGAGGAAACGGCAGCGCGGCCAAGCCTTGGTGGCTCCCCAGGACGTCCCCGCGGTCTCCGCGATGCCCCTGGCAGCGGCGCCGGCCCCACCTGGGCGCGATGACTCCCGATGGCTTTGCCTCCTTCCTAACGGGCCCCAGCTCTCCCACGCTGAACTTCTGTGCCGTGGACACGAACAGCTTCGGTGGAATGTCGTTCGGATTCACCCCACAGGTGACAAAATGGGCCCGGGATTCCCCAAGGATTTTCTGCTATCTACCCCATCCCTGTCTTCCCTTCCATGAACTTTTAAGTTCACCCGGGAACCACCGCCTTCGGCTCCTATACATTGATCACGGGGCAGGGAAGCAGCGGCTTTGCCAGCAGCTCAGGATTTCCATTGAGTTATAAGTGGAAGCAAATGGTTTAAAAGGAAATTAAATTTACAGCTCTATAAAAAAATGCGTTTTATTGCTTTGCCCGTCATCCCTTCGAGGCCGGGAGATAAAGGAATGCTCTGCATTTGTTTCTCGTCTCGGAGGCCGCAGGCAACGAGCAGCAAACGCACCAGTCGCACAAGAGCTGGGCATCCGCATCCGCATCCGCATCCGCATCCGTGCCGGCTCCAGGAAAGCCCCCGGCAGAATCCCCCCCCGGCTCCCGCCACGGCGGGACAGGGCTCCTTGGAGGGATCACTCACAGATGCTCTGCCCCCGGGAGCAAGGCCGCATCCTGCTCCTCCTCGCACGGCTCGGGATGGAGCAGGCAGCGCCCTGGCAAAAAAGAGATAAAAAGCTGCATGAACCATCTGTGCAAGGCAGAGCTGGAAACTCCTCTGCAGAGACCGAAGGTGGCTGAACCATAATGTTAAAAGCAGAGTGGCACTGGAGCGGTGCCGGAGCCGAGCCTGGCAGCCGACCCGAGGCGGGGTGATGGGCTGCAGAGCAGGGACACAGGCACTTGGAGACCTGGACACTTGAGGACATGGATGCCTGGGGAGCTGGATGCTTGGAGAGCTGGATGCTTAGGCACCAGGACACTTGGAGACCTGGATGCTTGGGGATGCGGACACTTGAGGACCCAGACACTTGAGGAGCCAGACGCTTGGGAACCTGGATGCTTGGGGACCTGGATGTTTTGGGATTCAGACCCTTGTGGACCTGGATGCTTGGGGACCTGGATGCTTGGGGACCCGGACACTTGGGGACCTGGATGCTTGGACATGACACTCAGCACAGCATCATTCCCGCTGGGCACTAGGGAACGAGGATGCTCCAGCAGGCTGGCAGAGCCTGGGAAGCCACCCCAACGGAGGCTCGGGATCTGCGGCTCTGCAGGATATGGGGCGCCCGCCCCAGCCCTCCCAGCTGTGTCAATAGAGGGGGAAGGAACAAAATGCTCTTTCTCCGCGCGTTGTTTTTGCGGGGAGGACAAGTCGGCGGCCGCCGTGTGCGGTGACACTCTGAGCTTGGTGCAGCCGTGTGCTGAGCCACCCGCATCCTCCCGGGAGGCTCTAACAGCCGGGCCCCGCAGCCGGGATGCTGCAGGGAGGAGAGAGCAGCTGGCTGCAAGAGGAACCCCGGGTGGCCACGTGCCCCAGTGTCTCGCAGCTTGGTGGCCCTGGGAAGCACCCGCCTGGCCCCGGGTGCAGGGGGGACCCCGGGCTGGCTGCAGCTTGAGCGCCGGCCGGGTTGAGGCCCCACAGCTGCAGGTGCAGGGAGCAGCCACCACGTTTGCATCGCTGCAGCCCCCATGGAGCTGCCGTCAGCTGTGCAAACAAGAGGATCCCCAAGCAGGATGCGCCGGCCTGTCCCCAGGGAAACCCGGGCACGGGCTCCCCCTCCACCTGCTCACAGCTGAGCCATAGAACTGCAAGGAGCCGGTACAGCCCAGGCAGCTTTGGTGGCTCCCAGGGCATCACTTTGGCAGAGAGGCAGAAAGAGGAGTTTAAACTGGCTCCAGGCTCCAGGCTGCAGGCTGCGGCTTGCCCATGAATCTCACCGTAAAAGACTGACCAGGAGCAGATGCATTGCAGGGAAGATGCTGGGAGCAGCGGGAGGGAAACGGGATGTTCCCTCGGGCGGGTCGGGATGCTGCTGAGGAGCTCCTGGGAGAGAGCAGGGATGCTCATGCAGACAGCAAGCCTCTTGCATCAAATACACATATATTCTGGTGGCTCCTTCCCCATATAGACCTACTGGCTGCTCTGCTGCTGCTTTTCACTTGCAGGGGTCCTACGCGGTGGGTCCGGTTTGGGGCGTGAGGCTGCTCCGCCCGGAGGAGCCGGGTCGGCATCCCGGCTCCCGCGGTCAGCGGCCGGAGCAGCTGGGGCTGCAGCCCGGCCGAGGCAGGCAGCGCGTCGCTGCTCTGCAATTACGCGTCCTCCTAATTGCTGCGCTGCGCGTGGCCCTTCCGCTGCTTTCTAAGTTTGGGGGCATAATTACAGCAGCAGGGTAAAGGCAGTGTTGTGTTCCCAGTGCAGAAAGCCTGGCCTTCCAGGGATTCGGGACTATAAATCCTGCACGGAGACTTGGTGTGCAGTACAAGGGAGAAGTAACCCCGAGCTTTCCAGGGCTTTGGCCAGCGTAAGGCGCTGCAGGCAAAACAGGCTCTGTCCTCATCTGCAGATGTGCAACCTCCCCCTGCAGATGTGCAACCTCCCCTGCAGATGTGCCCTCTGCGAGCTTGGGCTCCTTGCTTGGGCAGCTCACCGAGCGGGGAGCATCATGCACTGGAGGGAGCCCGTCTGCCTCCAGCAAGCAGGGACAGGGTGAAGGAAGCGTGTTTTCCTTCCATGTTTCCATGCAAAATTCCTGCAGGTCACTGCAGGGCCGGGCGCAGCTGAGCCGAAGGCTGCGAGCACCGGCGCAGCGAGCATTGCAAGAATGCAGCATGCACACACACAGATATTTAATTTTTTTCCTGGCTGCGGGTTTAAGGAATCCCGAGATAAATGCCACTTTCTGTGTTAAAAGGAGGATGCCTTGGAAGGCTGGGTAGGGGAGCTCAACGGCGCCTGTGTTTGCACTGGAAACGTGTCCAGGCTCCCGAATGTTTTCCGTAACACAGGCGGGTTTGTGTGGGTTCACCTGGGCAGGAAGCCGGGTAAAGCGATACCCCATGGGGCGCCGCGCGGCCTCCCGAAACCCCCTCGCCCTAAACCCGAGCGCGGCAGGCGGCTGCTAATGCAATAAACAGCCACTTTACGGCAGCCCGTGCGCGCCGGCACCATGTGTGAAAATTATTAGCTGCAACATTTTGATGGAAAGTGGAGGAGAAGCGGCGGGCCCTGCCCTGCAGGCAGGGGGACACGTGGATATTGCACGGTTTTCTGGGAATATTGAGGAAAACAGGAGCCCTGAGTGCCGCCTGCAGCTATGTGAGCTGATTCAGAGGGACAAGGTTGCACATACAAATATTTTGCTTGGGGTTGTGTTGACCTTCCTTCTAAATTACTGGGGCAGGTGCCTTGGCTTGCAAAGTTCAACCTTAATAACACGCTTTGCACCATGAAACCCTGCCCTGGGGACCCGGGCTCACTCCGCTGGCGTCCAGCCACTCGTGCAAGGATGAAATCTACAGGGAAAAGAAATAGCCCGTTGGGCTGTGAATTCCCTGCAAAACGGTGCCGGGCTTAGCGAGCTGACGTTTGTGCTGGTTCAGCCGTTGCTAAATAGTTGAGGGATAGAAATAGTTTCCAGTGTCCATCGGATTAGATATCGTCTGGGATTCTTTCTTCAGGAGAGAAAAAATGTGCAGAGACGTGGGCTGAATGCAGCTTTTGCAGCCGGTGTCCCCGTCCCTGCAGTCCCAGGCACCCAAAAGCAGAGGTGGCTGCTGCCCTGCACAGAGCTCCCTTCTGCAACTGTTTTGCAGAAGCAAGAAATTTGGGTGAAAAATTGCCACTCTTTGAAAGAATTCCTTTTTTTCCAGCCAGGATATTAAAACACACATTTTTTCCTCTTTCCAGGCTCCTAGAGGGTTGGGATTTTTTATTCTTTGCATTCCTCCTCCAGCAGAGGAGAGGAGGGAAGGGGAAGGCTCGGAGCCCGTGCCGTGGGCCGCAGCATCCTCACCCCGCGCTCGCCGAGTCCACGCGCCTTCAAATCCCTCCCAACTCCCTGGAAAGCGGCACCTCGAGGCCAAAGGGAAATTCCCAGGCCCGGCTTTGGCTTTTGCAAGTAGGTGGCAATGAGTAGCAGCGTGGCTGCTGTTACTCCGGCGTTCCTTTTTAACCTCACGTGGCACCAGCAAAAGGAAAATATTTCCACAGCGCTTTTCTCCAGCCTTCCGGAATCTGAATTTCTCAGCTGACAAAAGGAAAATACTCAAGTGGGAGGAAGGAGATTAGGCAGGGAAATTTGGTAGTTCTTTGCACCGGGCAGTGGCATCTGCAGGCAACCCAGCGGGTTGCATTTGCAGGTGGGAGCTGCTTGCGCCGCCAGCGCTCACGGGAACGTGAGATTCCTGCATCCTCCCGGCATTGCGCGTTGCAGCTCGCCATGGATGTGCCTCTGTTCTGCAGTTTTTGTAGTTTCCTTTGGCCCCAGGCAGTCCTGCTTCCTTCTTGGCTCCGAGCAGAGGCTGCTCCAGGTTTTGTCGTGGCCGTGCGGGACCGTCGCTGCTGCGCAGGGCGTGAGTAGGGATGCAGGATGCTGCTCCAAAGGCCTCGTTTTTCCGGCACGTGGATCTGGATGAAGGCACTTGAATGTGTGATGCCAGGTGGCCCTGGAAGTTGCCTCCATGGATGCATATCCTCCAGGATGCGGTAGATCCTCTTGCCCGGCTTCACATCCCAATCCCAGCCCATTTGCAGGGTATTTCGCAGCAGGGTGGTGCACCAGGATGCCGAGGATCCATCCCCTGCCCGGCCAGCGCTTGAGTCTCGTGAATTTTCCGCACGTTTTGTATTTGGGAGCTATGCGAGGAACATCTGCCGTGTGTCCCAGGATATGCTTGAGCCTGGCACAGCCTGGCTTTGGGGAAATGCACGTTTGGGAAGTGAGGCAGCCCTGGAGGCGAACCTGCCCCCAGGTCCCGCATCCCGGGCTGCCCCGGCTGCTTCCCGACTCTGCGCCGCACGGCTCCGCATTCGGACACCTTTGCTTCCCTCTGCAGGAAATCTCCATAAATTGCAGCACAGCCCTTCTGCACTCTGCTTCCTTATCCCAAACCCAGATCCCACCAGGAGATCACCAAGTTTCTCTGGACATGGTTGGAGCCCAGCCAGCCATCCTGCCAGAGCCACTGGCTACTCTTATCTTAGTCACTCGACTATTAAACTTAATCAGGAAGGGGAGCTTTTTTTTTTTTTTTTCTTAAATCCACTTTTCTTTTATACAGAACAAATTATAATCACTTTTAATTGAAAAAAAAGAAAAAAAAACTGATAATATTCTGAACCAAATTTCTGGAAGAGAATAATTAACAGTACAATAAATCCCCAAAGGAAATGCTCATTAATCTTGTCTTTCAGAAGGAAATTTCTGAAGAGAGCTTATTTAAAACATTGCTAATAATTACAGGAAAGTTGACAGCTTAAAAGCCCCCAGATCTAGGGGAAGTCTCCTCCTATCAGATCCACACTGTAACTAGTTCACCCTGGAACTGAGCAGCTCCGTTCTTGGGGCCAGGACGGTTCTGCTGGAGGTGGCCGTCATTGCCACCGTGTTGTTGTTTGTGGTCAGGGTCTGGTTCAGCTTCCCGGGATGAGCTGATGTGGGATCGGTGTCTTTGCAGGGGACTTGGGGATCACCACCCCTGCTCCGGTTGGCTTGAGAAGGATCCCAAAGTGGCTGGAGGCTCCCAAACCCAAGTTTGCTCCAATTCGCTCCAAGCCAAGTCCCTCAGGGACCTGCTGGTACCTGCTGGATTCGGCGGGTGCTCTCAAAGCCCCGGTGCTGCTGCCCGACTTGCGCCATCCATCACCTATGCAAGTCCCGGAGGAAAAAGCCTCCTCCGGGACTGCAGGAGCTGCATGTGCCCTGTGCACGGTGTCATCAGAGCGTCCAGACATCGCCATGCATTGGGCCACTGTGTTTTGGTGGCCTTCCCAGGGGTGGCCGAGCCTGAGGCAGCTCGTGCCATGTGTCTCCTTTCATTTCATTGCTGCACTGCAGCACGAGCAGCTTGCAGGAGGGAAGCCGTGTGGCTCCCTGGCTCTGGTGTCTGGGACTTTGAGGACAAGACCAAAATCGCGGGTTCTGCCCACCTTGGTCCTGGAGGGACGGAGATGCGGGGGGATGTGGCCTGCAGACCTGGCCGGGGAAAACGCGGGCGCCGTGGCCGGGAGATGCGGAAAGAGCAAGCGGATAACCGGGCGAGGGTGCGAAGAGCGGCGACGTTCCCCTCCGCGCTCGCGTTTCCTGTCCCCGGCTGACCGGCACAGCGAGCGGGAGCAGGGGAAGACGGCTTGGAGCGGGCCCAGGCTTCCCCGGCCGCGAGGAAGGAAACGCGATATTGGCCAGGGAATGGGCTCGCTGGCTGGGAGGGAAACGCACGGCAAAGCCGGGCCCAGCCGCGCAGAGCGCCACAGCCAGGGCCATGCCTGCATTAAAAAGAGCAAAAAAATGGGTTAAATTTTTATATTTTATTTATTTTTCTCAGTGCTCCAGGGGAAGCGGTGCCCCGGTGCTGCCTGGGCTTCGCCGTGGCGGGGGGGACGGCGTTTGCAGCCGCTCGCTGCCCCGCACGCCTTTTATCTGCGGTCTGTTAAATGATCTCAAATATGTGATATGATAAAGACAAACAAACACCCGTTCAATTTAGTTCACCCTAATGCCAGACTCTACTTTTACCAAAGTAATTAAGATAAATGCAGCTGATAATTTGGGAAGCATTCTTAAATGTACCCTTCTGGCAGCATCTAACGTATAATTTTACCTTAGAAGATTTATCAGAGCACTTAGGTAACAGATAGTTCCTCAGCAAACAGGAGCATTTAGAAGGAAAATGAAAGATTAATATTTCTTAAATAAATGTCAAAATAAGTCATTCTTTATTACAGCCCTACAAAGCTGGTGCTGTCGGTCCCAGCCCCTCCGCTGATTCCCGAGGGAGATTAAAAGCGCTGCGGAGCCGGGGGCTCGGCCAGCGGGAGCAGGGGAGGTGCTCGCCTGTCACCCGCCTGGTTTTTAAGGAAACTGGACCCTGGTGACAGCGACTTGGAAGGGCCAGTGCGGCCCCTGCCGAGGGAGGTGCCCGAGTTGGGGACGGTCGCAAGCACCACATGCCCGTGGCCGTGTGCCCGCAACCTTCCTCCCACCGGAGGAGGAGCGCGGTCCTTTGCTTTCCGGGCCTAAAACGTGCACGTGCCACATGCTCTTTATCCTCAGCTGTGTTATTTCCTTTGGAAAAGGCTCCGCTGGTGCTGGCTGAGGCCGGGGATGCGAGTGGAGCAGTCCGGGCGGATTTACGCCCGGTGACTGCAAAGCACATGTGCTCCGAGTCGCCCAGCGCAGCGGCTCCCGGGAATTACAGGATTCGCTTTGCCAGGTCACCTCAGCCCGTCCTTACTTGCAGCGTGGCCCTGCAAGGGGGTTTCCTCCAGGCGGGATTGAGCTGTTTCCACATCTTCTCCAGCCGGGAAGCGCAGGGTTTCCTGGGACACGGCACCGGGTGCTCCCTGCAAACCCGGCTCCATGCGCCGCAGGGGGCTCAGGTCGCTTTTCAGTGTGAGCTCATTTTGCCTGAGGAGCCCGACTGGGATTAGGGCTGTTTGCCACCTCTGGATCTGGAGCAAAAGCTGGATCCCGCCCCCAGCTTGGAACTTCGAAGCTGCTGAGATCCAGAACATCAGTTCTGGGCCATCGTGAGCGAGAAACAAACTTTCTGTGTCACCTTCCAACTTCTCCGCTGGCCGGAAAAATCTGCTGGAAGCAACTTCTGCCCATGCTCCCTGCCCCTGCAGCCAGGGCGAACCATCCCAAAGAGAGCGTGTGTGCACATGTGTGCACGCGTGTGCATGTGTGTGGACACGTGTGCTCCATCCTGGCAACATGTTAGTGTCGGACAGGGATTAAGAGATGGTCCTGGGTTCACCCATGTGGGCTATTAACTCTTGGGAGCACGGAGCATCTTCACTGCACCCCTCGCCTCCTTCCGCTCCGCTCCCAGAGCAGATGGGAGATTCCCAGTGGCTTCAGGAGGACTTTGGCTCTCAGGAACCGGTGGTTACAGGCACAGGGAGCTGTGGCGACGCTTTTTGGGGCCAGAACCTCCTTTTTTTTTCACCAAGAGTCGCTGCGAGCTGTGGTGCCATCAGCCACGCCAAGCGCGGATTCCTGACATACTTCTCCCTTTCCTTTGCAGCCAAGAAATCCATATTTCATGGGAGGTGGAAGCGAGCGGCGGCCGTAGCTGAGCGGCGGAGGGGTGCCAAGGTACGGGCCGGCCGACGGCGCGGGATCCCAGGCTGTTTCTGCGAGGCGGACGCTGCCCGCGCCGCAGGAACAGTCCCTGCCTTGATAATCTAAATAGACGATACAAACAGCCGATAGGCGGGGGGAGCCTTATCGGGGCCGCGTTGCAGATGGAGAGCTGAGTCACCGCGATTAAGTGACTTACCCAAGGTCACGCAAGGGAGTCGCGCGGCCAGGAGTTGAACCCAGGGCTCCCAAATCCCCCGGCAAGGCCGCCCGCCTCCTCCCTGGTGCGGATGGACGGGGATTTCTGCAGCGGTGCAGCGTGTTATGCAACCCAGCCGGGCGGGAAGGGGACGGGAGCCGCGCTCGGAGCGCCACGGGCTTCCCCGCGGGCCAGCCAGGCTCTCAGCCCTCTCCTCCTGCTCTGCTGCGGCAGCTGGTGGCCTATTTCTTTTTTCTTTTATTCTTTTTTTATTTGCATTTTGCACAGCTGTTCGGCCCAGCAGCGCCACCACTTTGTAAATGTAACGGGGGCGTTTAAAACATACTCTTGCATTGGCCCCATCCCTTGTCACCTGGCACCAGGTGAGGGAAAAGCAAATGGGCAGCTGGGGAGGCTTAAGCCGTTTCTGCTTTAAAAAAAAAAGAGAAGAGGAAACAGTCCCTATTTCCATTTTGTTCTGGTTTTCCCATCCCCTGAGGGGGAAGCTGTGTTTGGGCTGAGTCAAGAAGCGCAGCAGATGCAGCCTAGGGCATATTTAAAATAAATAAAATAAATTAAAAAGCGCGGCCTGCTCTACGCAGCGCCCCGGCCGCAGCAGCGCTGTCAGCGCGTCCCCGCGAGCCGCTCGTGGGGCCGCGGGGCCGCCGCCGCGCGCCGCCGCCTTCGCTCCTCTGAACTCGAGCGCCTCCGAAAGCCGCTGCCAGCGCAGGAAGCCCAGGGTTTATTTCTCCTGGCACCAAGCAATAATGCAACAGCCCAGCCGGCCCTCGCCATGCAAATGCTGCAGCTTTTAGGGTACACAAATGAGCCTTTCCTTCAAAAATGGCTCCTTTATGTGGCTGAAAGAGCACGACTGTGATAATGTAACTAGCGCTGGCCTTGGTTATTTTATCTTGGCCAGGAGCCTTTGCAAGTTTAAACAGCAGTAAACAGGCTTTGCAGTTGTGGCTCGGAGCGGCATAAGTGGCGCATTGTCTTGCCGCTCGCTCCGTGCATGCCAAAGGGCCGCGTGTTGGCTTTGGCCAGCGCGCCGGGGGCAAGAGCGATAGGGTCGGGCCCTATCGGGCCGGGATTCGTTTCACTTAGTGGAGTGTGAAACCACGGAGGAATTGGAGACCGTCCGCTCCCGGCGGCGGCTCGATAGGCAGGGAGCTAAGCGGCCCCGGCTCACCGCACGCGCGGCCGGCTGCACCGGGTGCTGCCGAGTGTCCCGCTGAGCACTTGTTGTGTGTCTATACCTATAGATCTGCCTATAGACACGTTGCAATATGTTGTATTATTAACACATAGATGTTGCAGCCGCGGGTCTGAGCCCTGTGTGCATATCCCATGCGCTGGGAATGGCACGGCACGTGCAAAGCTTCCTCGCTCCTGCCAAGAGTGCAGGGATGCTGCTGATGCTGCAGAGCTCCCAAGTCCTTACACCAGCTTGGCTAAATCTGCAGCTCCTCTCGTCTTCCTGCAGAATTCCTCATTTTCTCTCCAGAGCTTTCTGAATGGCTGGTCGGTGCAGCATGGAGCGGGCACTGACGTAAAGGGAAATCAGGACAGACTAGCTGTAAGAGTGACAGTCAACACCGCTCAGACGAGCTGATTTTCACGATTTATTTGCAGCCCGGCGGCTTCCCCTGCTCTTTGCCCCCTGTCTCTTGCTAATGGCAAGGGCCTCTTGCCCCCTTGCTGCAGCGTGGGGCTTGCAGGCATCAGAGAGGCATCTTTAGGTAGGCAGGAGAAAGAAACCTTTT
>VZSV01000008.1:13284980-13302910 GCA_013398735.1 Nothocercus julius
TGCCGCCGCCGCCCGTGGGCGCCCGCGGCCCGCTGCCCGCCTACAAGGGCAGGAGCGAGCGTCCTGCTGACCTCAATGGTGCTCTGCCCTCGTCTGGTGCTATCGACCCAAACCCAAGCACTTTCCAAGAAAACCAAGCTGTTTTTCCGTCTAGTTTACACTCGCCCAGCGTGCCAAAGCCGGTCGGTAAGAGGCAAGCCTCGTCAAAAGACAGTGTCCCCAGCCCGCGGCTACTGGTCCAGAGTAGCCCCCTTAGAAGGAATATGCCACCGAACTCTCTCTCCCAAGTGCACTTTCAGAGCAAAGTCTATTGCGGCTCCGCGGCGGGCAGCGTGAGCGCAGGATCCGTGCCTTTCGACACCAGCATTCCCACTACACCGCCCACCCACCCCCGGCTCCTGCAAGCCTGGGACGGTGCCACTAAGGCGTTTTCTCCCGTGGACCAGAATTCAGCACCTTATCCAAACCCTGTTGGAAACCAGTTCTCATTCGAGTGCCAGCCCGGCCCCGAGCAGAGGCAGCACAGGCAGAAAAACGCCAGGGTGCCTTGGCAGCAGATCCACCTCGCTCCCGCGATGCCCGCTCCGAACAGGATGGAGCTGTCGAGACAGCTCAGCAGCCAGAAGCTCCCTTTCTCCCTTGGCACGCCGGAGTGGCCAGGCAGCGTGAAGGCCCAGAAGGGCGCCCCGCTGAGCAGCTCCCCCGGCTACCACGGCAAAAAGCTCTTGGCCGGAGAGGGCCTGGGGGCGCAGCGGGGCGAGCCCGGCCGGCAGAGCTGCGGCTCGGCCGGTGCTTTCTCTTTCGAAAGTGGAAAGGAGCCGGGGTCTCCCGCCTGTGACTCGAGAAGCAAAGCCCTGTTCTACGGCATGGGCCAAGCAGGGCCTCCTCCCTCCAGGAACTCATCCAGCTCAGCGCTGGCCTTGCCACCGTCAGCCTTGGTGGCTGCCTCCCCGTGCGAGTCCCCGCTGCCTTCCCCTGTCCCCAACCCCACGTGCAGCAGCACCTGCTCCTCTCTGTCCCCCATGTCAAGCAGCCCGCTCAACCCCACCTTTGAAGACAGCCAGATGTCTGGAGCACTTACCCCTTCTCCCTTCTTCCATCATGCCTGTCATCCCAAGGAGAGCAACAAAACCTTCCACCCCGCCGATGTACTGAGTTCGGGCTCGCTTCATTACCACCCAGCAGACTCTGTCAAGTCCTTCCACTTCCCTCCCGATGCCCTGAAGGATGACAATCTCCTCAAATGCACCCCAGAGAGCCCATTTCACAAGGCCGGCATGGAGGTGGCCAAAGGATGCCTCGACGGTCTCGAAGGGGAGCCACCTCCACCACCTTATTCCTCCCATCACCTGCTGGCCACCTCGCTCAGCAGCGCCAGCCTGGACCAACTGGACGTGCTGCTGACCTGCAAGCAGTGCGACCAGAACTACAGCAACCTCTCCTCCTTCCTGGAGCACCGGCAGTTCTGCGGCTCGCACGCCGCTTTCCAGGGCGAGCCGAAGGACGCTCCGCGGGCAGCGGAGTGCAGGAAGACGCTCCCTCCCGAGCCCACCAAGCACTCCCACGCCGGAGCCAGCCTGGCGCTTTCGCCCGACCCCCAGGCACATCTGATGGCTCTAAACAAAAGCGATGATTTCCTGCTAGAGGGGGAGAGCAAGAGCGATGGCAAAGAAGATGCTCTGAAAGGCAACCTCTTCAACGGCCTAACCACAACCTCCTTGCCGCTTACTGCGTCTGACTTGGAAATCGATGACGCCAAGCTGGACAGTCTGATCACAGAAGCCCTGAACGGCCTGGAGTACCAGTCCGATAATCCAGAGATTGACAGCAGCTTTATCGACGTGTTTGCCGATGAGGAGCTTACATCCGTGAAGGCTGCTGGTAACGGGCTGTCTCACAAGACAAAAGAAGCCTCCGACAACAAATCGAAGCACCCAGGACCCGAGGAGAAGGCAGCAAGCCAGCCAAAGGCCGGCTGTCAGTACGAAGAGAGGCGTCCTAGAGGGGAGCAGGCTAGGGGAAGAGCAGGAACGCAGCACGTGCACAAGGGGAGAGCGGCCCGCAGGGTGGTGGGCCGTGAGGCCGAGCGGCAGGAGAAGCCCCGCACGCCAGAGCCACCTCGGAGCAAAGCTCCGGGGCAGGCGGCAGCCGGGGAGGAGCAACGCGACAAAACAGCCAGGCTGAGGGTGGGGAGGAAGAACAGCAGCGGCTGCGTTCCAGCCTCAAACCAAAAGCAGCCCAGAAGGGTCAGCCAGGAGACTCACGCAAAGAGCGACGTTGGGCCAAGCGTTGCCGCCAAGAGCGCTAAGCCGCCCCGGTTCTCCATGAAGGACATTAAGAAGCGGAAGGCACGAAGCGGGACGTGGAGCAAGGAGCTCATTCACAAAATTGTGCAGCAGAAGAACAAGTTCCACAAGCTGCATGTGAAGAGCAACAAGCACATGCAGTTCTCCTTGGTCACCGAGAGACTGATGCCAGCTGCCAAAGAGGGGAAATTTCAGGAGTACGACTACATTTCAGACTCGGATGACGAAGGGGCAGAGTGCACCAAACTCCATGGGAGGAAAAGGCGGGGAGCAGGATTTATTGGGAGGTCCAAATACAGCTTTAGCAAGAAACGGCCCGGAAGAAGTGAAAGAGCCAAAGAGAAAGATCCAGCCCAAAGCTACAGCCAGCAAATAGAGAGTCAGAAAAGAGACACCCAGGAGCACAGGAGGGTTCCTAGTAAGGAGGCCACCAAGACAGAGGACTGTGCAACCAGAGTCCGAAGACGGAGCAGCCAGTCGTCTACTGGCAGCAATCACAGCATGAGCGTGTCCAGTGAAACCGGCCCCAGCCCTCGCTGTGCTGAACGGGCTGATTCAGACAGCGAGAAGGGCAGCGTGCAGGCGAGAAGGCACTCGGAGAGTTCAGAGCACACACCAAGGACCCCGCTCGGTGTTCACGAGGACAGGAGCCCCAAGGAGAGCCATAAAAGCCAGGAGGAGTTTTCAAGAGGAACCAAGCGGTTTGGCTCAGCCAAATTTTTGCTAGCAGGCTCCAGGAGCCATCCGAGTGCTAAGCCAGATGTTCCTCTGACAGACTTGATGAAGGAGGAGCACCTGCCACAGGCCCAGGAGAAGCAGCTCCCCAGCACAGACACATTTGGCAGGAGTCCCACTAGACCCTCCGGTAAGGACCATGCAGAAGAGCCCAAAGGAGCAGCAAGCCAAGCAGGTGAGACAGGGAAAACTATTCTGGAGGCTCAGGAGTCCCCTGAGCTGGCAGTGGTCAACCACAGGCACCCGTTTGCCCCCTATACTGACGATGCTCTGAAGTACCCTGCTGAAGAGCTAATTGCTCCATCCCATGTCAGTAGCGAAGCCAGTCCTGCCAATGTGAGTGCTGCCTACCCAGAAGCCAACGTCAAATACTTGAAGGAACGAGGGCTCTGTGACAGTCGGAAGGACTATCCGGCTCCTGTCGCCCCGTATGGGGGGGATGCTGTTGGGATGATGCTTGCTGGCAAAGTGCCCGATACGTACGTGAACAGTGACAACACGTTTTTCGATCACAAAGGCCTGCCCGGTCACTACGAGTCCAACCTCTTCTCAAAGCCCCCAGCCTTGGGTTCCTCACACACTGGTGATATGTACTTGTGCCGGGAGGACATTGGTAGCGGCTCCTTCGAGCAGAAGCACGCCAATATCTCCCCCTACGCAGCAGAAAATCCACAGGCCAAGGTCTCCTCCCCTCTCAGCTTTGATTCCTCTTCAATATTTGGAGAACTTCCTGTCACCGAGTTTGATCCGCCGTTATACGAAGGCGTTTCTGCAAGCAAGGACAGTTACGTGACAACATTTGCCTGCCCTGGCAATGCACCCAGCAAGTCACTGCCGTTTGAGCAGCCGTATCCGCCGTTTATGCAGGAGAAGGACTGGACCCTCATGGAGGAGGTGGCTCCGATGTTGCCAGAAGACGTGACTCAGTTCCACAGCCTTTCAACGGATAAGCCACTGGCCAAGAAATTCCCTGATGAAGGACCTGTCCCTCCCAACCAACTGTCTCTGCCACTGTCAGACAGGATAACAGATTATAACGTAACTTTTATGAACAACATATCAGATGATGAACTGGAGATCAAGCGGTTGGTTACAGAACTGGAAAGTCAGCTGCAGACGGGGAAAATGAATAACGAGGCATCTGCTGCTCTACAGAAACCTGAGCAACACATCGCTGCACAGCTGCGAGAACAGGCGGCCGAGCAGTTTCCACCCCTGCCTGTTGATCAAGAGCCTGGTCATGAGAAAGGGCTGTTTTTGGCAGATGACCTTGGGAGTACAGACCTTCTAGCCACAAAAACCCGTGCTGGCGAAAGGCTGGGGAGCGAGAAACCAGGTGTTACCAATGCCCACGGCAACTACGAGAGACGCAGGGAGCCCTGGCCCTGCCCCGTGGAGTTCAGCTCGCTGGAAGCAGGGATGTGCACACCAGGCTCTGAGGACTCCCTCTCTGTGGAGCATTTCTGCTCCAAAGATGCCAGTGATCAATTCCAGGGAGCTGAAACTGCCAGGGAAAGTGATTCCAGAAAGAGGGAAAAGGAATCATCCTCCCAGGGGCTGCCTGACTCATGTACAGACAAAATAGAGGCTCCAGTCTATACAGACCGTATGATAAAAACCCCTCTGGTTGTCACTGATCCCTTGTTCCCTAAGACTCTAGAGGCAGCTGAATCAAACAAAGAAGATATTCTGCCGTCCCTGCCATGTAAACATGGTCCTGAGAACTTCCCTGTGGCTAGAAAAACAGATAAAAACTTTGATGATTCTGCAGAGCTGGAGAAGTTTGATGCGCATCTTCCAACCCTTAAACCTGAATTCGGCTTTGAGCAGGGGCCAGCCCCAGCCTTGGATCTCGCCTTTTCATCTTGCATCAAAGAGGTCCCAGATACAGAAGAAAGACCTTTAAGCAAGCCCGAGCCACCCCGAACAGGGAAAAGCGCAGTGCCCTTCAGTGGGGATAACGGTGGGCCCGTGTCGCTGGAAGAAACGGAGGAGAGCAAGAGCAGCACAGCCTACCCAGCCCCTGCGACCAGTGACAAAGCCAGCAAGCAAAAAGTGCTGCTGCTTGACATGCTGAGTCTGCCCAAGGAGGGTGACGGCGGCTCCCAGAAGAGGGTGGCTTCGCAGGAGGCTGCTGCGAACCCGCTGCAGCAGCTCCAGCTCTTCGTTGCCCGGACTGTGAAGAACAACGAAGAGGAGCTGCTCATGCCGTGCTTCCCCGTGCTTCTTGCTCCCAACCACCCGCCTCCCAGCGCCAGGGTCCAGCCAGAGCGGAGAGAGGAGAGCAGTGACAGCTCGGAAAGTGAAAATGGGCCGTGCTGCCCTGCCCATGGGGAGGGGGATGTCCCCGCCGGAGGCGAGGCAGAGGGCACAGCTACCCCATCTAAAGAAGCTGCTGTCTTCTCAGGTGCATGTGAGCAGCTGGAATCATTCAGTGAAATGGACTCCTACAGTGCAAAACAATCCACATTTGTGAACCTGGAGCTGCAAAATAATGTAACGGAGCTGCAGCACTTAGCAAATGAACATGCAGAGCAGGATGACATTAATATCCATGCAGATGGTGTTTCCCAAGAGCATAATGACCTCTCACCACTTCACAACACAGTGGTGACCCCATTGCCAGGGCAGGGAAAGAAAGCCGAGCAGCTTGTGGAAGAGCGGGAGCCAGATAAAAACAAAGCGACCTTGGCATTTAAAAAACATGAGCAATCCCTTTTAAGCCATAGTTCACTTGAGAAAGAAGCGTTGGGCAGCGCAGCAGCAGAGAGGCTGGAAACAAGTGAGGCCGACTGCAGATCCTGGTGTGAGGGATCTAACCGGGATGCACAGGCATTAGGCTCCGCAAAACCCAAACGCATCAGACCCAGGAATCATCAAGCAGGGCATGGGGCACAGCCCCTGTGCGGTGCGTCTGGGAGTCCTGCCAGCCCACTGAATCCCTCCGACGATCTCCACCAGGATCATCATTTGCTGCAGGGCACAAAAGCCTGCACAGCAAATGCTAAGGTTTCCGAAGATGGGAACAGCAGGAAAAGGTCCCTCGGTGGCTGTCACTACACAAGTGAGTCTCTGGCCAGCCTGCCCTTGCAAACAAACTTGTCTCAGTCTAAATGCTTGCAGAACGATGGTGCTGAAGGAGGAGAGTTCCCCAGCTTCCGCACACGGTTAGCAGGGGACAATAAATATAGTGTCTCCTTGCTGAGTGCAGAGACTTCACCGAGTGCATTTGTCACAAAGAGCTGCCCTCCTGATGCCGACAGCAGTCAAATGTGCCACCCCTCCCCGAGCTCCTTAGAGCAGGCGAAGTGGAGAAGAGCTCCCACCTTTCCTCTCGCCCTGCATCCCTGCGGAGCCAGCATTCCCGCACCGCTGGAGGCAGTGGGAAACAGTCACCACCACCTTCCCGAAGGCATCCTGAGTAACTACGGACAGCCTGAAAGAGAAGGGCAGGCAAGACCCTGTGCTCCTGTGTGTGCTGATGATCTGATGGGCCCTGCTTTGGAGATCGAAGGTTCCCAGAAAATGCATGTGAAGAGCTGCTCGCTTCCCTGCTTGCCGCCTTGCAACCGAAAGGCTGTTGGGAAGGAGGTACCAGAAAGCCCTTGTGCCGGATCAGGCCCTCATTTTAAAGAAACCCAAGCACACACCATTACAGATACAATTACTAATTCCCATTCCGCTCCTCCAGCAACACAAGGTTACCCAACACTGCCCACAACAGATCTTCTGCTGATTAGAGAAGGAGAAGAAAACTTAAATCAGAAAGAGCTTGAGAACTGTTCTCAAGATGAAAGTAACTCTCAGAATGAACCAGAGGCTTTGCCCCGTGGTTCGGTTGCTCAGCAGATACCACCTGCTGCCAGCAGCAGTCCTGAAAGGATTGCAGAGCTCAGTCCTCCTAAACTAAGTTCCCACCATTGTCCAGAGGCAGCAGAGGTGAGATCTGGTGAACCTTCCGAAACTATGGAGAATGGAGGAAAGAATTTAAAAAGCGAGAAACCCAAAAACCGTGGGGCTGAGCGTGGTGGAGAAGCTGGGAGTTGCATGTTAAATAGCATGGGTCAAGGAGAGGACAGCATGTTCGCTGGCCTTCCAAACGCTTCTCAAAATGAACTTCTGAAAGAAAAGAAGCCAGCTGGGCTCCAGGTCACCTGTGATATTTGTTCAGCCTCTTTCCGGTCCAAGCCTGGCCTGACCAGGCACAAAGCTGTCAAGCATCAGGTAAAGAACAGTGGCATATCACAGGCAAGCAAAACTCCTGAGTCAGAGTTAATTCCAGTAGACAAAACATCAAAAGTGGCTAAAAAGGTCCCTAGAAGGACCCTAAAAACTTCTGTCAAGGAGAAAATCTGCAGCTCTCAACTGCCAGACACCGCTGTTGAGTACATCCCCAAGAAAATAGGCCCAGGCCTGGAGAAAGAGCCCAATGCTCAGATGCAAGAAGTAGTCAGCAGAGTGCTCAGTGACCTCAGTGTTATATCCTTTGAGATGTCCCAGGAGCTTCATCGCACAGGTATTCTGAATAGAGAGATGAAGGCAAAGTATCAGCGCTCGGAGACAAGGGGAGCAGGTGAGGCAGAGGCTGCAAAGCTGCATCCTGGAAAGCAAGCCAGGAAGGGAGAAAAGGGCAGAAGGAACCAAAGCAAAGATCCTGCAGGAGTAAACAGCAATCCTGACAAAAAGCTAAACAGGAAAGTGAGACGAAGAAAAGCAAAGGTATTTCCCAACAGAAATGAGCCTGATGGTCCCTCTGAGCTGGAGAAAAATGTGAATTCGGGTCCTTCCCCTGCTGACCTCAGCAGTGCCAGCTCCAGTCTGTCCACTGTGATCGAGGGTTTGCATGAGCCAGGCAGCTGCATCTCAACAGAGGAACAAAATCAGCCCAGCTCATTCCAAGACTCTCAAAAAGTGAGACAGTGCCCTTGTGCAGTGGAGGACCTGAGCGATAGGATGGAGTCTCCAAAGGAAATGGTCGGGAAGGAGTCAATGAAGGGCACAGTTGTTTATCCTACAGAGGTGGAAGATCCAAGTGGAGTGGAAAACACAGAGGCTTGCAAGAAATGGGTTGTGAAGCAAGTGGAGAAGGGATTGGGCAAGGTAGGCAAGGAATGGCAGCTCCATGGTGAGGCCACAGATGAAATGAATACTGAGACAAAAGACAGTTGTGCGGGAAACAGCCGTGCTGGGAATCAGAGCAGTGCCCCGCAAAGTCCCACAGGTTCTGCTGAAGAGCAGGTGCCGCTGGAGCAGCAGGATTTGGAAACCATCCAGAAGGCTCCTGCGCAAGGCACGCCGCAGGACCCTTGTGGTGCCGGCTCCCCGTCCGGAGAGACCAAGCGCTGGGTGCGGGGAGACCTGCAGCAGGGCAAGGAGCACTGCATGGAGAGCGCGGCTGTTGCAGACCTCCAGAGCCTGTTGGATGATGACTCCACGTTCTCCCAGCTGTTCCCACGGGACGACCAGTTCATCCGGAGGAAGTGCACACGCGTGTATGGGAAGCGCGCCAAGAAAGCCAAGCCTGTCACCGAGGTAAACAGCCGGCCAGCGGGTGCCGTCAACCTCTTTACTATCCGCTTAGCTTCGGACCTCAGCGAAACCAGCTCTTTCTGTCTCACCAGGGAGGATCCTGGTGAATACGAAACCATTTCTATCGACGATGCCTTAATGCTAAACATGTGTCACAGCAGTAAGGCCAAGAGTGGAGAAGCTGTTCCCAGTGGATCTAAAAATACTGCACTGGGGTCAGACTGTGAGAAGATCAACCAAGGGAAGGAGGTCATTGACCTGGAAGATAACAACGTGCTAAACTTCTTGTGCCAAAACGGCCAAGTGGAAAACGGCCCCAGCTTGAACCTTTGGGGCTGTCTGGAGAAAGAGGGAGAAAGCATCAACGCTGAGGAAATGCTTGAGGCTCCAGTGGACCTTGAGAACGAACACGCGCTAGGAGAAACGAGCTCAGAACCTCCCGAGCTGGCAGAGGAGCCCTTCGACGGCAAGGTGAGCGAGGAAGATTCGGACTCTCCTGAATTTCACACAATTGACATTGAGATGCTGAATGCAAAGCTAAAAATGAGAGACGTGTGTTTCTTCGGCCCTTGTGAAGATCTTCCTGGCCATACTGATGAAAATGCCGTGAGTTTCAAGCAGAAGCCAGGTCAGCATAGCAAACACAGCAGACACAGGCTAGAAGATGGGAAGCTGGGGAAAAACCGCAGTGATGTAAGCATCAAGACCAAAGACAAGCAGTATAAATGCAAAGTGTGCTTCCAGTGGTTCCTGACATTAGGGGAACTGGACTTCCACAAGCTCACCCATAACCCTTCCCCTCCGCCTACCTGCTACATGTGTGTCCAGCGCAAATTCAGCTCTCGGGAGCAGCTGAGGGACCATTTGAAAGAGAAGCATGCCAAAAACAAGGCTGGCCTGTGGGCTTGCGGGATGTGCCTGAAGGAGATTTCCGACGTCTGGATGTACAACGAGCACCTCCGAGAACACGCCACCCAGTTTGCTCGGAAGGGGCAAGCGCAGAAGTCCGTGATGGGCCTGCCCGCCTGCTTTGGTGAGGACAGCGCCGCTGTCACCCACTTCCTCAACACCATCATGTATCGGAGACCCAGCAAGTCCTCCAGGCACGCTGACTCCGGCAACAAGCATCCGGGTAGCAGGGAGAACAAGAGCCCCAAAGAGCTGCCCCTTGAGCAAGAGGCCCCGGTGATGAAAGACCCCTTGGAAAGCAACGTCAAGGTCAAGCCATCTACACCCAGCTCTTCCAAAGCATGTGCCAGTCCGTCTCCTGACCATATGGCAAAAAGCGAAAGCTCTCCCAAAAGCGTCCCTATGCATCCAGACTGCAAGGATCCTTCCAGAGACTGTCACCACTGTGGGAAACAGTTTCCCAAACCCTTTAAGCTCCAGCGGCACCTAGTAGTGCACAGTTTACAGAAGATCTACTTGTGCCACAAGTGTCCGATGTTCTACCAGGAGACCAAAGAGCTTCGAAACCACCTCAGCCAGGAGCATGGGATCCTGGAGGAGCAAGAGATCAAGCACACCACCCTGTATGCATGCGAGCTCTGTGCAGACGTCATGCACGTCATCAAGAAGTCCTTCATATGCAGCATGTGCAACTACACGTTCTCCAAGAAAGAGCAGTATGACCGGCACATGGAGAAGCATCTTGCAGGAAGCAACAAGACCTTCAAATTCAGAGGGGTCATGAGGCCTGGCATTGCCTCCAGAGAGGGCAGGGAGAAGGTTAAAGAGGAAGGCTCTCTCCCAGAGCCACCAAACAAGAAAAGAAAGGTTGTTCATCATAGCAGCTCACTGCCACGTAGCTCTCCGGGGCCTCACCTGGACCACACGAGTGACCTGCAGATGGCAGAGGTGGCAAGTCCCAGCCTGCAGGCTCCTAGTGAGTCTTTCCCTCTAGCAGCTAGTGAGCCAGGAGCACCTCCACCCCAAACCTCTCTGAAAACAGAAGAGCTGGTGGGTGATTTCTCTGACCTCCTTGCAGAGATGGAGAAATCTCAGTTTGATGCTCTGCCTCCGCCGCCCTGCCTCTCCCCGTCTTTGCCGCCGGCCGCCGCAAGCAGTCCAGAGCTCGACCATGTCACCACCCTGTCCATCGAGGAACTGGAGAAAGGAGCCTTTGATGGGAAACCGCTTCCTTTCTTGGACTCACCTGAGTTTAATATTGACCTTGCTGGATTAGCCTGTAGCCAGGTAGAGGATGAAAAACCGTCTCCTCCACGTCTTACTGAGAAACATGGCAAGGCCAATGCCCATAAAAAAGGAAACTTAGGCAGCAAAGATGAATATGTAACGGGCATCCTGGAAAATCCCGATGAAACCACCAGGCCTGGGAATGAGGTCCCATTCCTTCAACTCGTCAAGAAGGTCCCGTCACCAAGAGAAGAGGCTCTTCAGGCCAAAGAGACCAACAAAGCGCTGTGGAGCAACCCCAGTGCAAACGGTGGCCCTTCTTGGGAAGGAGCATCTAAGGCCGCTTCTTCCGAGGCTGCCCACCACCCCATGAAGGACAAGGCGATGTCGCCTGTGCTGAACAAGGCTGCCAAAGAGTCGGCTGCGCAGAAGAAAGCTGCAGGTAGCCAGGCCAGCAGCGACGCTTCTCCCAACGCTGCCAGTCCTGGGAGGAGCGCCGAGGAGAGCCCAAAATCCAGCACGCCCAAGGAAAAGGCTGTGCCCGAGACGGGCGCCTGTGCCAAGGAGAGCAGCAAGGAGCAAGGCGCCAACCCGGGCCGGTCCAGCGGCCACCACCTCAAAGGAGAGGCGGCCAGCAACGCCGTGAGACACGCGGACAAGCCGGCTCCGAGCGGGCCGGGCAAGCTGCACCCAAAGAAGCGGAAAGAACACAAGTCCTTGAGCCACCGGGGCAGCTCCGGCTCCCGGGAGAACATCGAGGGGGACGGGAAGAAGAAAAGAGCCCGGATACCAGGTCCGGGCAGGAGCGAGAGCGCTGGCGAGTTCAAACATGCTGAGTGGACCAACGCTGAAGCTTCTGCCCTCTCCCCGGGGAGGAGGGAAACGCACTGCAACAGACTCATTCCCAAGCCCAAAATGGCAGGAGTGGGCAACCAGCTGAAGAAGATGGTCCTGGACACCTACAACCAGAAGAAGGTGGAAATCCGTCACGCCAACGGGGACATGAAGCGCAAGAAGGCCATCCTGGGGAAGAGCCTGCACCAGGTGCTGGCCAAGGGGCCGGCGTCGTCCCCGCGCAGCTCCTTGCACAGGCCGCGCGCCGCGCGGGGCGCCAAGCCCGCGGAGCCCGCGAGCTTCCGCACCGCCGAATCCCAGAACCATCTCCTCAGCCAACTCTTCGGGCAAAAATTAACTAGCTTTAAAATTCCTTTAAGAAGAGATACTTCAGAGTAATTTATGAAAGTGACTTATGGTGATCCTCGGCTGCTTTCATGGGGTTTGCAAGGGAAAAATTATCAAAGCATTAAATTCGTTTGTGTAGCATGATTTTTCTGTCTAGCTTAAATGAACTTGCACTGCAGCCTCTGTGAAATAGTTTGCTTTGTGTCTACTAATCTACTTTAATTCACCTGATTTATCATGCAAATGCTAGAACTTTGATGTTGCTGATGATTTTCATGAACTGAAATTGTAATCGCTTTGGGCAGGCTGAATCGTCGAGAGCAATTGCTTTATTGCAGAAGTGCTGAGGTTATAAGGATACTTGCAAATCTCAGACCCTTTTGAGACTGTGTCTGTGTTATCTTTGTACAAAGTACTTGAAGAGATGAACTTCATTCCGTAGACGTCTTATTCATAAGGTGCAGTACACTGTAGAAAGCAAATTTTTTTTTTTTTGAAGATTTTGCACAAATAATCCTGTACAATTCATTTAATTGGGAGCCGGCCTAAGAGATGATACAATTAAAAAAAAAAAATTAAATTAAGAAGCGAGTGGCCCATATTTTGACAGCCATCCCTAAGAATTTGTTTCTACATTGTCAAGCGAATAACGAGCCAGCTTTGATGCTGCGTGGGCTATTCGAGCGTTCCCGACGTTGCTGCCGTTCTTTGACCACTGTAGCTGATGTAAATGGAGGAAAGCCAAGAGCGTGAGCAAACTGCACCTTGACACTTGTGACAAACTCTTTTTGTAGTGTTTTTTTTATTATTATTTTGTCTTTTTTTTTGTTTCGTTTTTGGTTTGTTTTTCTTTTGCGCAATGACAAAACTGTGCCAATTTACCACACCAGAATGGTACTGTCCGAGTGCCCTCAACGGTATAACTTCTAACCTATCTTACTGTATTGAGTTAGTGGCTATATAGGTATCCGCTTTTTACTATGCAGTTACTGGTGCTATTTTTATTTTGTAATGTGAATACAGACTTCCTTGATTGAAAAAAATAAAGGGAACCGATAGGAAGTAGCAGTTACCTGTAAAAGAAAACAAAGCAGGAAAAAAAAACAAAATCAAACTTTAAGGAAAAAATCCCGTATGCTGGTACTCCATAGTGTTGGAAAGGTTACGTCACGTTGTACAAGCACGTTATACAACCGAACTTTTGAACCGGAAAGAAATCTCAGGTGCAAACGAGGACATGGAAGATAACTAAATACTATTGAATACTCCCACGTCAAGGAGGTGAAGTAATGCACTGATGTGATATGAACAGTCAGAGTACTTTGCGTCTGTCCTGCAATTTTTTTTTTTTGTTTTGGATTTAAAAGGAAAAAAAAAAAGAGGCTTTATTCTGTTAATATGTATCTTTACAAACCTTTGTATTGTATAAAAATATTGTAGGTAATTTACCTTGGGTGCAATGTATTATGTCAAAAGTTTTTATTTTGATATTTTGTCAGAGAAGCAGAGAGAGAGCAGGAAACGCCTTTTTATGATGTCGTATGTGTGCTTTTAAAGTGCCTCTTTAATATTGTTAAATAAAGTATGAGATGAAAATATGGGGTGGTACTGTAAAATCATACATGATTAATCTTTTCAAATATATTCCAATATTTTCACAGAAACTGCCTGTCTGCGTGGTGTTTGTGGGCCGGGTCTGTCCCGGCCGGGGGCATCGTCCCCTCTCGTCCCCCGTGCCGAGCTCCGTGTTTTGCTCGAGCTGTGCTGTGATTTTTCCCCGCGGGAACAATTTGATGCAGCTCCAGGAGGCCGTAGGCGACGCTGCCGTCAAATTGCAGTAGTAATTGCAAATTGCAGGACCCTCAGCTCCGTTTCAGGTTTCGAGGTGTTTCCCGGCCAGCCTTGCCCCAGGCCGTGGCTCTGTGTGTGCACGGTGCTGCCAGTGCTCAGACCCAAAGTCTGGCTTTCTCTTTTTAGCTTTCTGCTCATTTCGGGGACTTGTGCTCTCCCTGCCAGCTCCGTTATGGCCAAGTTATTGCCCAAACCGTGCCAGCTCCTCCTGGCTCCCATAGGTCCCTGATCCAAAGGAGTATTCCCAGCATGAGCACAGGGCTGAGCATTGGGGCTGGCATGGGGGGGCCCCTGTGCTGCCGGAGGTCACTGGCACCATCAGCCAGGGATGCTGCTGTGTGTGAAGGAGAAGGGCAGCGGTGCCGCACGAGAGCCAAGGCTTAGTGGCTGCCCGGGAGCATCGGCTGCACCGTTAGCCACCACGCAATGCACCACGGTGCAACACTACGCAACGTAATGCAACACAATGCAACGCAACGCAACACAACGCAACGCAATGCAATGCAATGCAATGCAACGCAACGCAACGCAATGCAATGCAATGCGATGCGATGCAACACAATGCACTGCAACGCAACGCAGCACAATGCAATGCAACGCAACACAGCACAATGCAATGCAATGCAACACAGCACAACGCAATGCATGCAACACAAGACAACACAATGCAATGCAACTGCTGCAAGGGCTGCCAAACCCAAGAACAACTCACGTGTTTCATGGGGTCTATCAGCTGTCCGGAGCGCTAATTTTTTCAGGACCCTTCTATCCTACGCCTCAGGCTGAGCTCCTGGCTCTGAGCGGCCCAGGCAACACCACCACCACTTAGCTCGGTTCCTACAGAGGGGCCGGGCTGCATTTCAAGCACAGGCAGCCAGGAAGGGGCATCTCACCCAGGGAAAAGGCCCCGACGTGGCACCATTTGGGCATCCCCAGCTCGTCCTCGAGGTGACCTCTGCAGCCCCGCGCTGAGGTCCGGAGGCAGGAGGCTGGCACAAAGCTGGGCATATTATATGCTTTAATTACTGTTGCACTCATAACATTTAAACACTGTCAATGAGAGATAGCTCATAACCGCAGGCTAGAATCTTTGCCACTTGGGGCTTGTAACTAAAACTGCAGGATTAATTTGATTAATTGATAGAATTATTTTCCAAACTACTCTTTTGTTTATGGAGGCTTAAAATGCTTGCCGCCTGCACCCTCCTGGTGTGTTGCAGAGTGGAGATAAAGCGGCTGAAAATAATTAGTATGGCTTAATTTAGGGAAAAAAATAACCTCAAAAGAATTTTGCAGAAAATTTAAAGCAGCACATTTTACTTTGCTTTGGCAGGAAATATTATGGGGCTGGAAATGGGACTTTTATGTTGTGTTGCGACGATATTTCACGAGGGCTGCAACCACCCGGAGCCAGGGGTGTTTCATGCCTGCTGCGGCTCCGTTTTTTTCCTTTCACCTCCAGATTTATTTCCTGGCAAGGAAAATGATGCCGGCTGGGGCTGCAGGGTGCGGGAGCACCGCAGAGCTCTTGCTGCGGGCAGGGAGAGGACACGGCTCCGAGCCCCGTCCGTCGCCGTCCCTCACTCTGCCGGCATCCGTGGGGTAATCCCCAAATTAGGAAAGGGTTTGTTGTTGCTGTTGCTTTTTAATTTCTTTTTTTCCTTGCTTTCCACCTTCCCCCACCTGCTCCCAGCCCTGTCCGTCCTTCCATCCTTTGGCGCCGCTCGGCTCCCCAAAGCCCTCGAGTTTGCCACGTCCTGCATTATCAGCCGGCACCTCGTCTGCGTTTGACACTCGGGAGATCACAGCGTAATTCCATGGAGAAGGGCAAAGCCGGGATGCGTCTTGCGCCCCAGGATTAACAGATAGTGGCGGAGGAGGCTGCATGGGGCTGATTCCTGGCTTGGCAACATTCCCGGCAGGAAGGCGACCAGGATGCTCCATGGTTGGTGGATGCTGCAAGACTGCCCCAAAAGGGCAAATTTTGCTGCTGCTAAAATCCCCCCCCAGAAAAAAATCTCCTAAATGCTCCTAAAATCCCCCCAGAGTTGCTGCTTCGGAGCAGCCACCCAGGTTTTGTCCCTCTTTGGCATTTTAATCCTCTCCGTAACCACGCTGCAGCGGCCATCAGGAGCCGGGCGGCACTTGCAAAAATTCCCCCTTTGGAAAAATTCCTCCCATTTTGCAAAAATAAAACAAGCTGCTAATTTCACTTTTTTTGCAGCTTAAATTTGGCATTTCTATAGTGCCAGCAGAGCCACAGCAGCAACATTTGCTCTCTTTGCACCAGCCCGGCGCGCGGTGCCCGGGGATGCCAATATCCCTGTGGGCGCCGGCGGTTTCTCCGGCACTGCCTTGGTCGTTCCCATTTGCATTCCCCCACCGGCATCCCCGCGCCGGCTAATATCGCCGCAGATTAATTGGCGCTAATGCAGCCGCGCGGCTCCGTGCGGAGATGTCAGCCGCACACAATGGGCGCAGCGGCGGCTCGCGCATTATCTCCGCTCTGCAGGCACGTCCAGCGCTCCACGGGAAAACGCGCTGTTTATCCCGGTATCCTGCAAGGAGCGCTCCGCAAACCCGCGGGAAGGAGCACCCCGGCGGCACGTGCAAGGTGGGAATCACTAGGTGGGAAAATTTCGGGATGGAGAGTGAGCAGGACCCTTTGCTGCCGCGACGCTGCAGGGGCTGGTGGCAGGATCCGGTCCTGCTTCTGGCATCTCCCCATCGCGGGGGTTTTCCAGGCTCGTTGTTCCCAGCTGGAGTCACTCCAGGTGATGCTCTGCTTGGCAAAGGCACTGGAGCACCGGGTGGCTCTGGAGGGGGAAGCTGCAGGACTCCGCGGCCCCTGCAGCTTCGTGGTGTTTGATTTGAACCAAACTGGGCCAAATTTAGTGGCAAAAAAAGCAGCCTACTGCTCGCTGGCTTCAGCCATGGCCATTTTGGGACCAAAGGGGCAGCCGAAGGAAGAGCAGAGCTTTTTGCAGCACCGTCTCCCTCCTTTTTTTTTTTTTTCTTTTTCCCTGCAACTCTTCTTAATTCCTAACTTAATTTCTTTTGACATCCTCATTGCCGGCTTGACCTCTTTACTGGAATCATGTGGTGCTTAAAACTCATTATTCCACCATTGAAACGGGAAGTTAATTAAAAACCCTTAAAAAAAAAAAAAAAAAAAAAGCCTGAAAAAAAAGCAAAGCGAAGCGGGAGGGTTGGTGGGCGGCAGCCGTGGCACCATGTGGTGCCATATGGTGCCATGCAGTGCCATGACACGCCGTGCCAAGCCATGCTAAGCCGTGCCAAGCACTCGGAACATGGCAGCACCTGTGGGATGCTCGGCTCCAGCAGGGAAAACGGGCTCGTTCCAGGCGGCAGGTGCAGGACAAGGGGACCGGGCAGTGGGGTGGCTGCACAAGGGATGCCCAGGGCAGCATCGCGGCTGCGGCGCCTGCCTGGCACGGCCCCTGCGGCCCCCGGACAAGCCGGGAATTGATGAGCTCGGGGCAGCGTTGCCGCATCCCTGGTACCCCGGGGTGACTTGGGAGAGTGCCCGGGATGCGGAGCCGACTCCGGAGCCTCCGCTTCCGCACTCCTGCTGCACTGGGACTCACCCCGAATGCCTCCGGGGACAGTGCGCTGGGGGTCCCCCTGGTTGTCCCTGTGCAGGGGAGGGCACTGTGCCCACGGGGGGGACACGGGGGGCTATGGCGGCTGCAGGAGATGTCCTGACCGGGGGGCTGAGGAGCCGGGGGGGACACCCCAGTTGAAGGCTTGAAATGGGGGTCTTGAGGACCCACAAGAGGGCTGAAAGACCCCCTGGGGGGGCAGGAAGGGCAAAGCGGGGTGAAAGAGGGTCCCAGGGGGGCTGCGGACCTCGGGGTGGGGGCTGAAGGACTGCAGGAGGGCTTGGGGACCCCATGGCAGGGGCTGGGCCCCCATAGAGGGGGGATTGAGGGTCTCATGGGAGGAGGGAACCACGAAGGAGATGGTGGGACCTCCCCAGGAAGGGTTTGGGAGTCTCAACAGGGGATGGTAGAGACCCTAAATGGGGGAAAACAAAATGCAGGGGGCGGGTCCCCCAAAGGGGGAATTGGAGACCTCATAGGGGGGACATCCCAAAGCAAAGGGTGGGACTCCTCCAGGAGGGGCTCGTGGGAGCCCCAAAGGGGAGGCCTGAGACCCCAAAATGGGGGT
>VZSV01000008.1:13344699-13374653 GCA_013398735.1 Nothocercus julius
TCTTTGTTGCTATTTTTCCCCTTTTTTATTTTTTCTTTGAGGAAGAGGGCCTATATATTAAAATAGCAAATTTAATCCTTTGTGAAGGTACCATCTTGAGAGAAGCTGCTGCCTCTGTTTGACTGTTCCCCCAGTGCAATACAGAGAGCTGCACGTTGTGCTTTTCTACTGTGATTTAGCTGTGTGCACTTTGGGAAACCTACCTTAAACACCCTGCACAGCCCCGGGCTCTTCTGAGGCAGCCAAATGCTCCTGGCTACAGCAGAGAGAAGCGAGGAAGTTGCTGCAGTAGCATCTTGTTTATAGGGCTAGGGACGTGGTGCAGCACTAGACCACAGCCACAGGGCAAGTGCTTTTAATTGCCAGCAACCTTTGTCTAGATGTGAAGCAGTAGTCGTGCTATCAGGAGACATCTCTTGGATCAGACAGCCCTGCTATAAATCTCTTCTTTTTCTTCTCTGAAGTAAAATAATTAATGTATGACTTTTTTTTTTTAATGTGAAGGATGTTTTGTATCTTTGTATATGAAGGGTAGCACACTTCTATCTATTCTGGCAGAATATTGGAAGATATTCTTTTAGCAGTTTAAGCTCTGTATTTTCTGTATTTTCTTCTTGATGATACTACGATACTAAGGTTTACGGTGATAAACCATTTTCATGAGTTCAGCCAACTTTTTCTTATTCTGGAGATAAAATGCAAGTCTACAGGTTCTGTAACAAATGAAGCAAGTCTTTTTTGCTTGCTTGTTCCCCCTAACAGTTGTTATTTTCCACCCGCTGCAGACTATTGGGTACTGATGGATGTTTCCGACAGCCCTGAGCGTTTAAACCCCTGCTCTCCTGATGAGGACCAGCAGCTTTCTGATGACGAAATCCTCAAGGAGAGCAGTTCGGATCGGGACCTTGATGGAGGCGGGCAAGGCAGCGTCTTGGGAGAGGAGGAGGAGGAGGCAGCCAGGGGACTGAGTCAGGGTGAAGAGGAGACCCACTCGGATGAAGAGGACCGCCTAAGTGAAACCAAGTCTCAGGACTCTGACAACAACGAGCAGAGCCGGGAGCTGAAGAGCCCTGCACCGCGCAAGGGAGAGGAAGAAGACCGGACAAATGACCTTGGTGATGAAGCATCCTCTGTCACTCGGGAGCTGGATGAGCATGAATTGGACTATGATGAGGAAGTTCCTGAGGAGCCTAGTGCTGCTGCTGCAGAGGAGGATGTTGAGAAAGCTGGAGGTGAGGATGATGAGGAAGAGGAGAAAGGAGATGAAGCCCCTGAAGATCAGAAAAAATCTAGTGGAAAAAGTGATGATGAGAAGGATGGCCAGGATCCCCTCAAGGAGAAGAAGAAAGAAGATGACGATGGAGAAATCGACGATGGTGAAATTGATGTGAGTAGGACATCACCCAAGGTGGGCAGAGTTCTGCAGGGAGAGATCTTCTGTCCTGCCGTTTTGTTTCAGAACTATTTGGCGCTTAGACTGCCATGCCTTTATTTTCTCTCCTGTAACATATCTGCTCCCACTGTATAAGTAAGGCACCTTTTGGAGGTAAGACCATATTATATACCAAATACAGTGATTAAGGTATCTGTTGCCACATACTGTAGAAAACTTCTGTGCCAAACACTGTCAGAACAGTCACAAGTAAACTGTCTTCCCATGGAGTGGAGTATAAAAGGGGTCTAGTTCTTAAAACCTGCTTTAGCTCTCAAAGGGCTTTTGGATGATGCTGACAGCATGTTGCTCACCATGGACCAGACATTCATAAAGTTTCTTTTCAGTTTAACTTGGGAGGCTGGTACTGCAGAATGGCTGCAATATTTGAGGTGTCAGTAAGAGTATGAGGGGAAATCCATCAGCCTAAATTCTGTGGGTTGCTCTAGCAGCATCTGGGAGCATGGAGAGGTAATTTTACATCTTCATGCTAATTCTGGCAAGCAATCTGGTTAAACGCTATCTTTGAAATGTTTTGTGTATTTGTGATTTGAATAGAAAAAGGAATTTTTGGAGGTTGTAGGAGATTCCAGAAAGTTGGAAGAAACTTTCTGGAGTTCTGACTCTGTGCCTACTTCTTGATTAAAATATGAATGCTTTCCTTTAGAGTCTAAGGCATTCTTAGGAGCACTCCTCACAAAGCACGAGATGTATCTGTACCTTGATTTTCATATATTAACTCATAACAGGGCTCCCAGCTGCCTAATTCCAAGGAGGCCTCACAGAAATAAATACTTTCCCTTTTGTTCAAGTGCAACATTTGCAAAGATTTCACACGGTTCTTTTGAAAGAAGCTGAGTTGAGCTGGTTCTACCATTCACATTTCATTGAATGCCAGATCCAGCTTTTTGGGAAACTATTAATTCTCTGCATTTTATTCTGCTTTCAGATTTCTATCTTTATTGCAGGGAGGCAAGCATTAGTGCAAAACTTAATTTGACTATATATGCAGTCTTTAAAATGAGCTCTTGTTCAGGAGAGCCCTCAAAGGAATGTAGGAGAGGAGGTTGTTAACCCATGTCTCTCTTTTCTTTGTTTATCCAAAACCAGATGATGGCTTTTTCTCATTTCCAGCTGCTGAGTTGATCAAAGTACATAAAACTTAATCTCTTCTATGTAGACAGCTGCTGTCATTGCCACAGGGATGTTGTGATTGCTGAGCAGAGGGAAGGTCTTTACCAGATGCTCTCTATTCAGATGTGTTTCATATGCTGAAAATGTTTGAACTTCTGTGGTGGTGAAATGGAGACAGACCAAGGGAGAGCTCGAGTGTCTTTTAGGAAAAATAGCAGATTTCCCTGAGAATGTCAGATACCTTTGACACCTCTCCATTCATGTGTGCCTTTCCCTTCAGCATCGTCACCTTTTTCTAATTGCTTTTGACTTTTCAGGTGGGGATTGAGGCCAGTGAATTTTTTTTTCCCTCAGGATCAAAAGCAAAGGCTTTTAAACTCTAACTGTTCTGTTACTTTCTTCTGGAGATAGTTTCGTAAACATAATTCAGCGTTCATCTCCTGTGGTTATTCGTCTTTGAAGCAACCTCCGTCTTCCAGAATTTCTATCTATGCTGTGTTTTATGACACTTAATGGCAATGTTTGATTTTGCTACAGATTCTTAGCTCATATCTTATATTCTCATATAAGAATACAGATTCTTATATGTGGAGCTCAGTAATAAAAAAGGTGTTGAATTTTTGCTACGGGGGACTGGAAGAATATATACAATTTTCTTCCTGAAAAGCTTGGTGTGAGATTGTCACTTAATGCCTTGGGGAAGCATCATATAGTTATTGCAGTAGAAACTGTCCTTTGCCTTTTATTCTACAGGCACATGATGTCCGTATTGGATCACTGGGTTAAATACCTATACCCTGGAACACTGCTGTGTATTTTAAATCAGCTAACAGATGGAATTGGTTTGGGTGTTAGGGTATGAGTGCTGAGCTGGGGACAGTCCCAGTTTAGAGGCCCTGATTCATGGTAGTGTTACCCTGGGTCAGCTGAGCCTTTAAACACATATTCAGTAAAATGTTGCAGCTTGAAACTGTGGCCTGTATTGGCAGCTCCGAAATGTCCATGGTGTCTCAGATTTTGTCGTTTTTGAAGCACTGAGACGGGTGTTTCTTGTTTGTAGCTGTACATTGCAAAAAAAAAAAAAAAAAATGCTCTGGGGTGTTTAGCATAGCTTCATTTTTCTTGTGTTTTGCTCCAGGCTGTGTTTTCAGGGACTGATATTTGACCGTATTGTGAAATGTCAAGTTGCTGCAAAATATGCACCACTTGAAATGTCAGCTTCTCTGTCTGTTCCAGGATGATGACTTGGAAGAAGGAGAAGTTAAAGATCCCAGCGACAGAAAAGTGAGGCCACGTCCCACCTGCCGGTTCTTTATGAAAGGTAAAGATATGCTGTAACAGTGGGAGCACGCTAAATATGCTGTAAATTTTTTCAGTTGTGCACCTGTTGAGCTGCTGTCTACATGATAAACATTGCCCCAGGCATCCTCAGTCGCCTTCCTGTTCCTTGGTGGCCAGGTGCTGAATTTACATAGAGCTGATACTCCAATTTGGATAAAAATGCTTTAGGTATGGTGATCCCAGTAGAAGAAAACAAAGGACAACTCAATGGTGTGTTTTGAAACAACACTGCCTGGTCTGATTTAAGTCAGATGTTGCTTGAAGAAGTGCTCAAGTGTTATCTCACAGAAAGAATGGCAAATACTCATTATTTCTTATCAAGTTTGTATCTTGCCAAACATAATTGATACTTGCAATCCGATATTCAGCTTACTTTCTCAAACAAGTGTTGAGAAACACTCGCTGATTTTTTTTAAAATTGAAAATGATGCTAGAAATACTATTTTTTGTAAGAAATATTTCTATGACGTTGTGTTGACTCCTTCTGAGTTGCTGCAGCCCCCACAGACAGGTTTTAAATGGTTTTGTTGAGCTGATTTCTGCTTTGGCTGTGTAGTGGGGTCAGATGTTGGCAACTCCCAATGCAGGCTGTTTTCCTGAGCAATCCAGAAGCCCCAGCATGACATATGGTGCCATTGGACCTAATGGGTGAGGAGTGGTAGTGGCCAGTCTTCCACTGGACAGAGGAAGTGGTCAGATAGAAGAAAATTTCTTCATTTGAAGAGAAACTTTTTCTTCAACCTGAAAGATTTCTGTGTGCTGTTCAGATTCTACCTTTTTGAAATAGGATTGGTATTTTCAGTCTTGAATAGAGGAAATGGGGGCAGGGAGTCAGAAAACAGCTCTTACTGCAATTAAGACTTAAGTTTTTTAAATCTAAAAATAGATTTTTTTTTTTAAATCTAAAAGTAGATTTTATTTTTAGTTCCTCCTCATGAGACATTCTCCAAAGTTTCTGCAACTGTAACACCGTTCTTCAAATAGCTGTCTCTCTTTAATCTGAAGAGCAGGTTTTATTAAGCTTTTCATATTTAAACTGACCATAATTTGTTACTCTTTCTTCGGCTTTGCTTTATTTAAAGTTTGATTACTTTGTTTTGTTTACAATTGTACTTGAAACAAATTTGTTAACATCTGAATTTAAAAGAAGGGTGGAGAACAGGGTGGAGTCTCATATTCCTTGCTCCTTGCGTCAGCGATGTGTGCAAGGTAGGGAACGGGTTGGGGGTTTCCAGAGACATGGATGTTAAACACAGCTTACCTGCCTTCCTGAACCTCTTCCGGTATCAAATTTTCTGCCTGTGCTGAGATACGAGCTTGGTGCAGTGGTGATGAAACAGGGAAGTGCCTCTGCAGGTAGGCTTGTTTGTTCTGTAATTCTTAGCGTGACTTACACCTCCATGCCATGAGAAATATGTGTCTGAGTCAGAGTTCAAGCTTCAGGCTTTCTTGTTGTAGTTGTTTCTGAGTTTTGGGTTGTTGAGGTGACGTTGGCACCGATTCTTGCTTGCTCCTTGAAGGCTTTACTGATACCAAGGAGCTCAGATGCTGCTCGTGTCGGGACGTGAAGATGCTCAGATTTTAGTCCTTGCTCGGCGTGAGGAATGTGTCACGCGACTCCATGTGTCCAGCCTCATGAATGACTAGTTCGAGAAGCCTTCCAGTGAAATTCCTTGGCATGTGTGCCAGGGCCTCTTACTTGTCAGGGCAGTCGTTGTCCCTGACACCTCAATGAGAGGAGTAAGTGTTTGAGTAGGTGTCTGTGCTCCCTTTTCAGATCTCCCCTGGCAAGTGTTCAGCTAGTTACTGAGAAAGGATGTCGGTCATCCCTGTGAAGGGATTTGCTTTCATTATATTTGACAGTACAAAAGTACCTAGTGTTACCCCAGGTTGGGAATGCCAGCTTAAGGTTTACCTGGGACTGTCAAGGAGCATTTCTGGAGCCAGAGTGCTTCTCTGCCCGGGTGCAGGGTAAATTTTTGACAAGTTGCCCTCTGGGGCTCCCTCCTTGGGTGACAGAAGTGTCAACTGCTCCACTGCCCCTGAAGTCAACGTGTTAATGCCAGAGCTAGCACAGAATTAGCAGTGACTTTGTGATGCAAAACCTGTGTTCCCTGATGTTGAGTGAATTGCCAGAAGAACAAGTGGGTTTGGGTTTTAAAGCAAGCTGAATCAAGTTGGGAGCTAAATGCAGACCCAGGTGTCATCCCACTTCTTCAGGGGTGATAACTTGAGCAAATCAAATGAACAGAGATTTGTATTAATAAAACTTGAGGAAGTCATTGGTTTATTACTACATTTTTCACATTACTTTGTGGTGCGTGCATATCCCTTCCTCTCTTCTTCCAACAATAGTAACATTTTTGTGTGCTCATTCATCTGTGACTGTTGAATTTGTCCTGTCTGGAAAGGCAAGAGGTGGCAAATGTCTTTCCGTATATACGGAAATACATAATTCTGGGAGAAGCTGGAGAGAAGAAAGTTTGGTTGTCTGTAAACAGCATTAGTTCTTGACTGATTTTAGGTGGTCTTGGGGCAGACTCTTGCAGCAGTGTCTAGGCATACGGTGATCTAATGGAGCTGTGTTTTTTTCCACAGGTCACTGTACGTGGGGAATGAACTGCCGATTTATTCACCCTGGCGTGAATGACAAAGGAAACTACTCTTTGATCTCCAAGCCTGAGCCCTTCTCCCCTAACGGTGCCCCTCCCATGGGCCCCCATCCACTGATGCCAGCCAACCCGTGGGTACGCACGTGTTGTGGGGGATTTATGGCTCCTGGATGTAGCTTTTGTCTCCTGCCCTGGCAGAAGGGAAGGTCTTATTTGAGTTAGGATATTAGCAAGATTCAGTACATCCAGGGATATATTTTTTTTTTAATTTTAATTTTTATTTTTTGTAAAGATCTCCTTGAAGTTGATGGTAGAAGGGAATAATTTTCCCCTTGTCCCTCAGTTTATATCCTCTTGATACCTTAAGGAAGTATCTGGAGGGTATTCCAGAATAACTGGTTTACAAAGTACATGTTTGCAACTTAAGAACTAAAGTCAAATGTCTTTTTCCCTTTTTCTTTAACCTCCTAACAGGGAGGGCCAGTAGTTGATGAAATCTTACCTCCACCCCCTCCAGACCCTCCAACAGAAAGTGCCTGGGAGAGAGGTCTCCGACATGCTAAAGAGGTAAATAAGCTGACTTTCCTCCAAAATCCACTATTTCACCGGTGGCCAAATGCTACTAAAGTTTATATTGGAGCATGTAGTGTCTAGATCTTTATAAAGAGCTTCTTTTTTTTTTTTTTTTTTTTTTTTTTTCTTTTTTGCTTTGTCCCTGTTAGCCTGTTAACTGCTGCTTGTTGTATATCACAGCTGTTCTACAGTGATGAGGAGCTGCCATCCAGTGAGGGGGGAGTGGGTTTCTTATCAATATGATCCAGAGAGACACTGTGGCCCTGAGCATTTCAGGGATGTTGAAGTCAGTGACGGAGAACTGTTTTTGTCCTGGTGCAATTTCCATCATTCAGAGCCACTTTCTCTAGCACCTGTAGGATCCCTGTCTTTGATCAGAAAACAGGATATACATGCCCGAAGTTCTGTCTGCCGTTCTTCTGATCTGATGGACAGTGAATTATGCTTTCTATGTCAAGAAAATTTTGGTATCCTACAGAGAAAGATACTATAGCTGAAGAGCTGGCTGTTCCAAATGAAAGGTTTTAAATATTCTAGTGTTTGTTCTCTGTCTCAGAAATGTTCCTTCTTTACAATGTTTTTATTACATGTTGTGGCAGGTATTAAAAAAGGCAACTATGAGAAAAGAACAAGAGCCTGACTTTGAGGAGAAGAGGTTCACTGTGACTATTGGAGAAGATGAGCGTGAATTTGACAAAGAAAATGAGTTTTTCCGTGACTGGAATTACCGCATCACCAGAGATGTCAGAGATCCAGCGTAAGATACAGCTTTGTTCTTGCTATGTGGAATAGATGGGTGGGAGATCAATGCAGCAAGGCAGCCTTCAGCTAACACACTCCTCTACATCTGAGGATCAGCCGTCTCAGAATGTGGCACCAACTTCTGTTAAAATAGTCTATACTGATAAAAACTTGACCTGCCTCCCCACTCACTCCAGTTTAACACTGTCTTCCTTTACAGTCTTCTTTATACTTTACCACTCTCAATGTCCTTAGCATATGGGTCTCAGGGACATAAAGTAGCTGTATGTTCCCTTCCTCATAGCAACTCGTTATTCTCTTCCCCCCCCCCCTCCTTTTTTTTTCTTATTTTCAATCCATAAGAGTTTTAAAATAGTAAACAAAGCTTTGGAGCAGCCTCAACATCCAAGAGCTTCAGAGCAGCAGTAATACTGTTGAACTACTGCTAGGTAGTGTTTGGAATAGCTGGTTTAGCAAACAACTCTACCAATCCCTGGTAAACCGTTCATTAAGACGCTCATCAGGAAGCAGTTCTGTTAGTTGCCAGGACGCAGCTTATCCAAACTCAGACTTCTAAAACTTGAGAGTTTAGTTGCTTGTTGGAGGCCTCAGACACCCTTCAGTCATGACCGAGAGCAGGCAGAGAGTTAGAAGCAGGTGCAAGGATGCAATGGTGAACTCTAGCAGGTTTATTTAGAAGTTCTAAAATCAAAAAAAAAAAAAAAGTATGGAAGAACAGTTTTTAAAAGGGAGATTTGTACTCTGTGGGAATATGGGGAAAGTCACATTTTTCTCATTTTTCGCAATATGGAAATATTCTCATTTATACGCAGAGAAAGTGTTGGCAAGGCTTTGGTTCTGTCTATTTAAAAAAAAAAAAGGTCAGGTTAGGCTTTGTTTCAATAGGCTTTGATTTGCTCTGGAGTGAAGTGTGATTCCTTTCCCCTGTTTTATAAAAAGAAGCTATGTTCTCAGTTTTGTGGACTTGTAACAAAATGGTTCCAAGATTATTTTTATTTTTTTTCTATGTGGAAACCAATCTGTATCTTGGTCTTGCGTTTCTCTGAGAAATCTTTCATTTGCACTGGGGTGTATTGCTGGTGCTCTGTAGGTTGACTCTTAAAGCATCCTTAATTTTTAATTTTATATGGAAAACTTGCATCTTTTAAATCAGCGTTCTAGTTGTTTTATGCTGCTACCTAATTGATATAAGGACTGTTTTTGTTAAATATAGGTATTTGTTGGATTTTTTTTTAAAATGTATTCAAGTGAAAAAATATTATGTTTTGTGTAGCTAGGTTCAAAGAGATGTAATTGTGGATGCTGTAGGTGACCCTGCGTGTGCAGGGGGGTTGGGCTAGATGATCTCTAGAGGTCCCTTCCAACCTTAAGCATTCTATGATTCTATCTTTTAAAAATCCAGAACCATTGTGTATAACCAGACTGTGGCATAAAATATATTAATTCTTTGTAAAGAGAAAAATTACAAAGTTGCTACTTTTTTAAACTCTAGGAAATGGTGAGTTTTGTCTCACGCTCACTGGTTGCACAGCACTCATGGTTCAAGTGGAATGTTAATGAATTGCTTTCAGGACTGTCTTGTGACATGTGAAGATGCATAAATAGTTCATGAATCCCTTTTTCTTTTTTGAAAAACTATAGGGAGGTGGACATCAAAGAAAACATTAACTATGGGTAAGCAGGTCTTTGATTCCAGTACTGTTGCAACTGTAAGAAAATATTCCCTTTCCTTTTTTCCTGTTGCACTTCTTAAAACTTCCTAGGCCACAGAAAACTGTTCCCTCAGGTGTGGTTGGCAGTTAATGGAATAGATATATTTAATTTTTGGATGATACCAATCCTTAACCTAAGGATTTAAGAACTGAATTATCTGCGGTTTTCTACACACATAGCAGTGGTGCTTGTTTAAATGAATAAAACATGCACAAATGTTATAGGAAGGGCTTGGGGAGTTTTGAATTTGAGGCTGGGTCAAAAAGTTAAGAGCTTCTTTTTTGGTGTAGCTTGAGATTTTTTTTTCTTGTTCTCTGAACACCTGATGTCACTATACCTCGACTGTTATCTAGTCAACATCAGGAAATTTGCTGCTGAATTAAGCATCAGTATTCTAGATTCCCTAGTATTGTTGTTCCCCTTGGCTTATCATTTGAAACAGGGGGGAGGGGGGGGGGAAAAAGGGAAATTTTAAACCATTTAAAAGCACTGAAAGAAATATAGTGACTTGACTTGCAAGACAGCATTTGCGTCTTTGCTTGTGTGAGCTTATTTGGCACTTCTTTAAAGGTAAAACAAGTTACAATCTGATTAAAGGTAATCTAGAATTTGAAAGCACTTGCTTTTACTCTTATTTCTGCCACTGACTCCTCTGTGGTCCTGGAAGTTTCTTGTTTTCTGTACCCACCTCCCCACCTTTACAATGGATCTGATATTTTCAGTCTCCCAGGTAGGGATTGGGTGTTGTTGGGTATGTGAATTAAAAACCTGAAATAACGCTAATAGAAATCATTAAATGGAGGAGGTGCTGTAGATTGAAGGAGGGTGGTTTTTGGATCCTTTTCCTCGTAAAAGCAATTGTAATTTTGCAGCTGAGTAGGGTGAGTTGCGCACAGTCCTCACGAGGCCCTTGGTCAACATTTGTTTTCCACTGGAGAGCATCAGCTGCAAACGTTTCTGCTTTCCTTGCACTGAGTAATTTCACATGTAGAGCACAATAGTCCAAGCCAGCCTCCAAAACTCAGCTTCTCTCCATGGAAAGCTCAGCAAAAGCTTGTTTCCAGGCAAGTCCTAACCAATGGGCACCCCCACACCTGGCAGAGCAGTAGGAGAGATCACTGTCTGTTCCACTCGTGATGTTCCTCTGTGAGAGGGTGCTTGAGGTTAGCAGCGTGTGCCCGGACAGAAAATGCTGTTCTCAATCAATGGGGCAAAACCTGGCCCTGCTCCCTTTGCTGCTTTGGAAGCAGCTGCAAAAAGCTA
Organism: Nothocercus julius; assembly: GCA_013398735.1. NCBI lineage: Eukaryota > Metazoa > Chordata > Aves > Tinamiformes > Tinamidae > Nothocercus > Nothocercus julius. Next base: position 13,355,530 of record VZSV01000008.1, read on the forward strand.
CTGCATTTTTACCACATTGATTTGAGGGCTGGATTGGTTGGTAGTGTTCTTTTTGTAGTTTATCAGGAAAGCTTTGTGCTTTTTTCTGATAAGCATCATTTTAAAATGACTGTTTCTGTCTGCCTGGGATCTGTAGCAAGTAACAGTTTGTATGGTCCTACTCCATTTAACGTGTTTTTTTTCTTGTCAGTAAACAGTGACTAAAACATGACCTAGAATGTGTAGTATTTCTGTACAGTGATAAGGTGATATTTCCCTTTCTAACCTACGCTGTTTTTCATTGTAGGCTTGATCCTTATGCAGATCCCTATTATGACTATGAAATAGAACGGTTCTGGCGAGGTGGGCAGTATGAGAATTTCAGGGTTCAGTATACAGACCCCGATCCATATCGTAACTACAGAGTAAGTAAGGTAATACCCCTTCCACTCTTCTCCTGTAAACATTCTTCCAGGTACTGCCAGAGCTTGTCATGTTTCCATTATAGCTGTTGAAATAGGATTTGTTTCTTTTATATTCAAGATTCGTTATCTTTGAAACAGTTAAATCCTGAGTTACTCAATTTCTGTGCGGAACATGCTCTCCGTGCACGTATGGGAGCCTGTTTCAGCATGACGAGGGGAAGAGCACGTGTTGGAGATGGGAAGCCCATGGCACTGCCACATGTAGCCCTTCCTCCTCTCCTAAGCAGCCACGGTCCCTCTTTGTGCGCTTGGGTTGGTCCTCTTTTTTTGGCCCAGAGCAGATACAGCTGGGCAGCGCTTCTGTTTAGCGTTGCAGCCGCAGCAATTCTTGGGAATGCTGGAGAGAGAGGCAGTTTGCATGAAGTAATCTGTCTGCTGGATGGTTCACTTGTTGGTTTTTGAGACAGATGGAAGGATTTAGATTTGGACAGGTATATTTGCACTCAGAAGTGGGCTCCGGTATGACTCCATCACTGGTGGAATTGCACATTAGCTGCTTTGAGTCAGGTAAGGGAAATATTGGGCCATTTGCTGCCATCCTGGATGCAGGCAGTTGATGTTGCACTGCTGTAAGGTTTAGTGCTCAGGGAAAATAAGGTTACTAACCCTTTCCTTCCCCTTCCTTCAGCTCTAGTGCAAACTGTTGTGCCTTGGCAGTAATGGCAAAAAGATTCCTGCTCAGGAGGTGTTCATCAGTAGTGTTTGGCGTATCCTGAATAAAAAGTGGCTTTCCTTTTGCTGCTAAAACTTGCTGTTTTACACAAGCGGTGCACAAACAGGAGCCCGTCCTCACTCGATATGTAAGAGGCACCGTCATTTTCCTCATGTCGCTTATTTGCAAAGCTAATTAGCTTGTTATAAATATGCTTAGCAATGTGAGTAAATACTTGTAAGCATAACTGCATATTTCTTAAGTGGGAATAATAAGCCAGTTCAATCCTTGACTGTTAGCTTTGAAAATTGTAACTGCGATAAATGTGATGCAGTATTTTGTTCCTCACCACTCCGCCTGATCAGGAAACACCCATGGCTGCCACACTCCGGTCTGTCCTCAATACTTTGCTGCAGTGTGGGAAAGCTTCTGTAGTTGCTTGTAGTCTGATATTCAAAACCATGCTGTCTTTTTTGTTGACATGTTGAATTCTTTGCTTATCTTTAAAGGAAAGAGAGCGTGAACGGGAAAGGGAAAGAGAGAACAGACAACGAGAGAGGGAACGAGAAAGGGAGAGAGAACGAGAGCGGCGCCAGAGAGAGCGGGAACGGGAGCGGGAGCGGGACAAGGAGCGGCAGCGGAGGAAGGAAGAGTGGGAACGTGAGAGAGAACGAGTGAAGAGAGATGAAAAGGACAGGCTGCACAGGGACCGAGACCGGGACCGGGACCGAGAAAGGGAACGTGAAAAGGAGAAAGAAAAACCAAAGCCCCGGTCTCCCTTGCTACCAAGGTAAGCGTTTGCTTGAATTCAGACTTGAAATGTGATTTGATGTTGTTTTTGCTATAGATAACGAGTCGAGTTTGCTCTAGTGGAGATCCCTGTTTGTAACCCTTGGTTAGCGCAGTAGTTTCTAGAGTAGCTTCAACTGAGCCTTGCTGGCCACTAAGCGGAGCTAAAACGCCAGATAAGAACCAAGAAAACTCGCGGCTTGTCTGAGCGGAGAGCTTGGTCCTATGGCCTGTAGATACTCAGAGGTTCAGCTTGTCCCCTGTTCCCTTGAATTCAGAGTGTATCTTGGAAGGCTGGCTGGATCCCTAGCACTGAAGTAGCACTGCAAGTGCTGGTGGCTCCCTGTGTGGCCTTGAGATATGTCACTTGGCAAGAAGCAAGGCTGGCATGGAAGCTTGCAGATCAAAATTATTTGGAGCTTTGTTAAATAGGGAGAAAAATATAGAGGATAGAAAAAGTAATCAGGTGTTACGGCTTGAGGTGAGTCTACTAAGTGTTAGGGTTGAATTTTAGTGTGGAGGCAGGTTTTTTGTCCCCAACTGCCAGACTTTCTTCACTTGTCCTGGAGATTCTGTTTTCTACCCATATGAAAGAGAAAATTGAATGAGACAGACTAAAAGTCTGGGAATTTCCAAAGTGGATTGTGGAGTCTCTTTGTCAATTACTTAAATACAGGAACTCATCAGTGTCTTATATAATGCATTATATAAATATCAGAGCTGAACAGGGAACTTTTCTTACGGGAGGTTCTAACATTGCAACATCTTTTGGTTCAGAATCAGGAGAAAAGTATCCAATTTTCCTGCTGAAAGACATCTCCAGGAAAACTGATCAGCAGTGCCAGTATCTTGGAAACTAGTAACAGATGCAGCCTCCCAAAGGAGCACTGAGGAAAGCGTGGGCATGCAAGCGTGGGTGTAGAGAAGCAGCATTTCCCAAGACGTATTGGAGATTCTCCTGGCTGAGTATCTGTTTTGTTCCTCAAACTCTGGAGGAGACTGAAACATCGTTAGCATAGGGAAGAGTGTTTTAGTGAAGAGGGCTAAGAAGGCAGAGAAGGAGATGCCACATAGAATTGCTTGGTTCCAGGTGGAAGCAGGGATTAGCCTTGAATACGAGCCACAATTTGTTTGTTTTACTGACTCTTCATCTGACTTTTCCATCTGACTTTTGATGATGACTTTTTTTCCGAAGGAAGTTTAAGTTTCAGAATTACAACTGTTTCAGTGCAGCAGAAGTATTAACGTATCCGCAGTAATACAGAGCACTGCATTTAATTGTAATCTTCACTTGCAAACGTAATTTGGGCAGCTTAATTGACACAGTAGCTGTTGATTGTTGTTCTTGTTAGGTTAATAAGGGAAGAAAACTTGTTGTCCGGAATCATATGAGGAAAGTGTCATCAGCTGATGGCACTTCTGTCAGCTCATCATTAGAGTCACCACGGTCACACTCACTGTGTGCAGGACAGAGATTGCTGGTTGCTCCTTCCTTTAACCCTTGGGCTGGGTTGTGGCAGGGCCTTGTGGCGAAGCTGTTGCTGGGTGGGAGCAGTTGCTTTGTTCACCAATCTGAAATCCATCTCACCTCGTATATCCGTTTGTGTCAGGCAGCGGTACTGCCTGAGTGGGGAGATGGGGTTTCCAGAAGCTTTCCTCTGTGTGGTCATTGGTGACCTCATGCTCTGGGAATATTGGTTCCCCACTTCCCTCTCGTGTTTCCTCCCTCACATTAGCAGCACTTAGGTGAGCTGTGGGCTGCCTCTTTTACAAGCTTCTGAAGCCTTGGAAAAATAGGAATACTCTTGAGTATTCCTATTTTTGGAATAGAAAACAGAAATACTCTGAGACATTTCTTTGCCTCTTTCTTTATTTCTGCTATTCTTTGTAGAATTGAATAGTAGTAAATCTGCTACTGGCAATGTCCTGAGCCTGTTGTAATGTGTGACCTGATGATGGGTGAAGCAGAAGGTTGGAGAGCAAGGCCTTCTTTTGGCTTTGTTGGGCTGGAAGAAGGATGATGGCAGTGGAAAGCTTTAAATTCTCAAAAATCTTAGGTCAGCACCTACTCGTGTTCTCTCTTCTTTGAGAACAGTGGAATTAATGGGAATGTTGATCGATAAGCCCCAAAGTCCTGTTTTAAGACAGCACTCCAGGTGTTCCTTGTTGGACTTAAGCTCTAACTGTTGAAAATCACGTCAAAATGAAAACATCTGCTACAACAGCAATGCACATACGTGCATGTGTGTTCAGAGGAAACAAAATTGCAAAATTAGAAAAAACTTTTAAAAATTGAAAGCACAGTTTAGAAAGGAAAATGATGTCTTTTCCCTTGGAAGAGGCATGGTCTCACGAGCAGCTCGTGGCGGAGCCGTCTCGCCTTTTCTCCACATCCCTGCGTGCCAGGCAGGCTCCTGAGCCACGGCTTCTCTTTTGGCATCTTGATATCCCGGGGATCCAACCGTTTCCCAAGTTTGCTCAGTGAGTAAAGCGGTCACAATCACTGCGCGCTTCCCTGATAGCGCGCGCGGAAGCGGAGCAGTGCTCACCTAGGAGTCTATTTATAGCCTCCGTGCTTTCCCTAATCGCTCCATCCCGTCTTTTGGCAAGTGCGGCCTTTCCGGGCGCTGGTGGCTGCCCGTTAGCATTCCTCGGAGCGCGCCAGCACCTCCCGTGACGCTTCCCGTTGAGCCCTGCTGCTCCTCTTACTCATGAGCATGAAGAGATTTGAACGCTGCTCCCAGGAGATTATGCAACTGTGGAGGTATTAAGGAACGTTGTCAAAGGCAGGTCGAGGACAACTGGCGCTCCGCATAGGTGCCCGTCTGGCCTTTAACATAGGAGTTTCCTCAAGCAAAGGCAGCAGAACAGAGCACACGGTGACAAACCGAGTGACAAACTGCAAGGGCTGAAAGAGAACTTGAAAAGCAAATAGTTGGGAACACAGAAGCCAATTCCCCTTCACTTACTTGGAAAGAGGAGACTTTGATCTCTAAAGAGCAGCGGAGTAGTTAGGGCTGTAAGAGGAGAACATGACTTCCTTGCATCAGTGCTGGTCACACGTGAGAATTATGAATTAGCAATAAACAGTGTTAACCTTTACAAAGTGTTTCTCCTCAAACCTTTCCAGAGAAGAAGCTGCTGTTTTTTGGGGTCTTTCCTAAGTATCTGATTGTTACATGAGAGTTGGATTTTTTGAAGGAATCTGCAATTCTTGCTTTAGACTCTGTTATTTTTTCTCGAGCTTAAGATGAGCAGTTAAAGAAGTGTATAATCTGAGATTGCAATGTCAGTAAGACTGTTCCTCCTCCTCCTCCTCCTTCCTCAGGCATTGAACACTTGAACAAGCCAGGACACTTTTATCATCAGGTAGAGGGATAACTTGGCTGTCTGGCCCCATGTTCCCCGTCTCCAGAACAAGTTCTGATGCCCCAGGCTGTGACTGTTTTTTGCTGAGTGCAGAACTTCTGCTTTATATCCATATCTTATCAGCATAGTCTGCTGTTGTGCAAAGCAATTCAGGGATAAAGAAACTGCGTGAAGCACTTTATTTCAGGAGAATTATAGCAGTGCAAGATGTCCTAACGTGAGCCCTTGACAGAGCCATAAAGCTGCTGGCCCTCAGCGGTGAGTGGAGGCCCTGTGCACAAAAATAGTAATTTGTGTTAATCCTCCTATTGTCGCCTAGGGTCTTATTCTGCCATCATCCAAGTGAATCTGGCTGTTTCAATGGTGCATTGAGCAACTCGGTCGTGTGTGACTTGTTAATATTTGTGTTCCCAAAGCACTTGGGAACATTAGTATGAAACAAGACCCATCAGCTATGGTGGGAGCCTCGATGTCCCTGCCCTGGTGGCTGGGGTGGCACTAGGATATTGCTGACCCAGCAAGAAGGGAGAGGAAGAAGCAAGATGCTGTGGGCTGGAGACCATGGACGGTGTGAACTTGCCTTAAAATTCAACCTAATGTCAGAAAGGGTGTCCAGTTTGTAACAGAATCTCTCATAGAATCTTTCAGGAAAGGAGCGCTTTTTCCAAGCTCATGCTGAGGTTGATGTAGTCCTTGCTTATGAGATGAGTGTGTGGTTGCAGACCCGGTGGTGAAAGATCAAGCCGTCCCTCTGCAGAGCTCACTTGTGCATTACTTTTTCAAGTTAGTTGAAGTTGCCTTTAAATAAGGCATTTTAATGAGCAGGATGTCTTGGCGTTTCACGTCAATGGTTGCAGGTTAGCCAGGGTTTGCAAGTTAGAAAGTGTTAGAATGGAGTTGGTCTGGGAAAGGAGTGGCAAAAAATAGGGCAATGCAAATGGAGTGATTCATGATTTTGTGTGCGTGCGTGATCACAAACCGACTGAACTTGTTTTTTTTCCAGAAGAATTTGTATTCTGAATGTTCCTGGTCACCATCGTCTTTCCTAATGGCTTCTAGTGCCCCCCCTGTGCCACTGGCTATGTCTGTTCCCGACTCTTTTTGAGATCCCTTTGCAGTGAGAAAACTGTATGAAGGCAGCAGCTGTGCAAAGAGAAGTGGATATTCTGGTGGGTTTAAAAGAGCATTTCATTCTTACAGGGGTGGTGTGGATTTTGTCCCCTTTCAGTTTCTTCTGTGGAAACCTTGGCTGTTTCCTACTGAAGCTGTCATTCCCTCCCATTTGAGCAGACAGGGCAGGAAGAGGGATCCCCTTCCCTGTTTCCATTCAGCCATCCCCTTAACGGAACGCAGGAGCTCTCTGAACTAGCCTTGAACAAGCTGTGAAATGTTCCTGAGGGGAAAAACTAGTCTTGTAGGCTTAGCTTTGCTTTCCAGGTGTCTGCGTCCTCCCTGGACGGCTTTTCAAAGAGCTGCGAGTTCAGAGAAGGGAGGAAGCGGCCCCGGGCCGTTGGGTTTCCCACACAGAAGGGAGGTAGATGAGCTCCAGTTTGCAACTGGACCTGTGCTCGTCCTGGGTGCAGGAGGACTCTGGAGCCTTGTCAGGAGCGGTGCCGCTCGCTTGGAAGATGTTTTCCTTCTCTCCTGCTCCAGGCCATGCCCTTTGCTGCCATACAGCTCTTTTCAGTGTCATACGCAAGCGCCCTTTATGGGAACGTTGTGGTTAAGGCGTTATAACAACTTGTTTACATCTCCATCTTTTGCAGTGCAGCTTCCAGCCTCAGCAGTGGAACCTGGTTAGACAACTTCACTTTTATTTATTCTCCCAGTTCGTTTGGGAAGTTAGCTGTGATGTTTAATAAGATATCTCTGCAAATAAAATCTTTTACAAGGAGTTTTGCTACGTTCTCTATAATGCATTTCTGTAGACTGGAGTTTTTCTTCATCTTCAGGATTTCTGAGACTGTCTCTCCACTTGCGCAGTAAGAAGGAAAGAGTTTTATAAACATAAATAACAATCAAGGAGAGCGTCGGATAACTCAGATATGGACGTCAAGGAATGGGTTTTTCTTTAGTGTTTCAGAGTCAGAGTTACTAGAAAGAATCTATACACTGGATTTTATTAAAACATGGTAAAGAGCGGAGCAGAACCATTGCACACTGCTGCTTCGCATTAGAGAGGCCTCTCACGGCGTTAAAGGCTCAGCCTTCAGGGGAGATCGCATCCCAGATAGGTTTATCTGGCCGCTGTGATGATTTCATGCTGGAGATGCAGATTCTATCTCCACTGTTTAATTTTGAAGCCTCTCCCCATCAGGCTTTGAAGAAATCATTTTAAAGTGTCTGATAACTGCTTGGGATGGAAACATCTTGAGAAAAGCAGCTCCTTTGCTACTGTTTCACCATGCTCAATGGCAGCGTGGTCAATATTAGCACTAACTTGAAGGCTGTGAGATTCCCACAGTGGCTGCGCAGAGGTGGCTCTGGGGAGTTGCTCTCCTCTGGACACACAAGCTCCAGGGAACTCAAGTGCTCTGAGACCAAAGCCTGGCAGCAGGCAGGCGTGCTGCTCAAGTTTATTTTGAGAAAACAAAAAAAAAAAAGCAAGCCCTTAACAACCATTTGGCACATACCTCCAAACATTCCTCGAGTTCACTTCCCCTGGAAAATTCCACTGGCATTGGAGGAAAACTTGTACTGGTGACGCAAAGTTTTATTTTCCTGCAAGAAGTGAGATGTCTTGAATAATAGATGGACTTTCCTCTTTTGGAAGATGAAGCTGGAGCTGCCGGCCAAAACAGTAGCCCTGGAGCCAGCTGACGTCACTGGTTACTGCCCCGATAAGATTTGCGTTACCTGTGGTAGTCGTGTCACACGGAGAGGGGGAAGGAAGGAAGCACTTTCCCTGGGAAGCGTATTTTCCATCTAAGATTAGAAATGCTTCAGGATCATTTGCATAATACATGAGGAGGAAAACTTGGGCCATGAGGCTAGACTTTCCCCTCGGAAACGTTGTGGAGTGCAGTGACGTGCTTCAGATCCGTTCCGGTTGCGAGCCGACGCGTACGGCACTGGGAAGCGGCCGACCTACGCTGTGGTTTGCGTTGCCAGCTCTAGTTACCTTTCTTCCTCCTTTCTTTGCCAAAGCCACGATCAACTTCAGCTCTCTGCTTGATTGCTGTAATTAAATTGCAGCCAAATATGCATTAATGTGTTCATTCTGCAAAATAAAGCGTTGAGTTATTTTGAGTTTAAAACGAGCTTTGGAAATGGCTACGCTCTGCCCTGGATGACGTGCCCTGGATGACGCAGGATGCTGCTGCTTTGGGCTCTGCAGCAAATTAAGCTTCTTTGGATCAGTCTATAATGTCAGTCTCTTTTATTCCCTCTATTTTTTAACCTCTTGGCACAGTCGTTCCTAATTAGAGAATTAATTCTCAAGGACATTCCTGTATAGTTCCTAGAAATTGTAAGTTGATGAAGAAAGCCTAGATTTCCATGAGCACTTCGGTAGTTTCAGACTTTTTGTGAGCTGCTTCCTGTGCTGAAATATGCTGTCTTATTGTCCTCAAAGTGGCCTGTGAGGGAAATGCATGCAAAGTTATCTTGCTTATCAAAAAGTTAAGAGGTGTGGAAGGATGTTCTACAGAGTCAAACAAGAGGCAAAAATCCACTATGAAACCCGCTTTTGGTAGTTTTGTTCCTCATGGACAACTCACCTGATGACAGTAGTGGGGTAAGTGACCATCTGTCCCTGGAGACTTGGCCATGGCTTAGGTTGCATCAGCCCCAGGTAACTGTGCTGGTCTGGAGATGAACTTGTACAAGGGGAGGGAGCGGATCTCGTGTCTCACCACGCTGAAGTGGTGAGGTCTCTGCTTGCCTCGTGCCAGTTCCAGCAGTTAATCAGCCCCTGCTATGGGCTGGCTTGCTCATTGATCCAGAAGGAAGCTACTTTTTTTCCCCTTCCTATTGAATGAAGGAGCTGAGCCTGCTCATGGAGGCCCCAAGTGCCAGGTCTAGCACAAGGTGAGAAGTGAAAATTACCCAGTTGCAAGAGTGAGAGTGAAGCAGAAAGATTACCCGTTCTCAAAGTCAAATAAACTGTTAAATCCACCTAGAGGGCAGTGCCATGGGCAGGTGGCAGAGTTAATTCCGTGCCACCCTCGTGCCTGATCTGCGGTAAGGGCTGCAGGCTAAGTCGCTTGCCTTCTCTTTCTCAGTGAGCGCTCTACTCCCTGCCTTGGGACTTCCTCTGCTTCATCCCAAGATCTGCACAGTATCAGTGGGCAGGAATAAATTTGTTTGAAACGCGGACTTTCATGGACTACCAGTCTTTTGTACGTCACTTTGGTGAAGCTCTTACAGGCTGCAATTGAGATGTTACTCTAAAGCGGATGGTAAAGATCCTTGATTGTTACTTGGGGTTACTTTGGTGGAATTCGAGAGTCAGAAATCAGAGGGAAAAAGACAAATGGTGGCAGATAGCAGTGTTGAGTTGAACAGGTTCATTTGGTGATGCTGCATGTTGGGCATGCAGGTAACTCTTGAGGAAGACTTTGAAAATGCCCTGGCATGAGCCTCATGCTTCTTTCTTGGCTATAGTGTGATGACATATTTACTGCTGAGTCAATAACCAAAGCATATCCAGAAAGGAGACTTTCTGTTGTGGTTTTCCTGGGGGAAAAAAACTCTCCAGAAAATGACCTCATCAAGAGGGAGTTTGCATCAAACCAGGCAGTAAGTGCAAGTAATGAGATTTGCTTTTGTAGTTGCCTTTGTTCCGAGCTCGTGCCCAGGTTGTAGTTACATGTAAGGTGCCCTCCTGGAGGGTTTGAGCTGAGGTCCACGTTCCCAGATGTGCTGCTTTTGGACCTGACTGTGAATTTGTCTTTTTTTGAGAGAAAAAGATGTAGAAGGAATTCCGTATGAGACCTTTCTGAAAACTATTGCTGCAGAGAATTGAACCTGGAAGACGTGCAGGACATTCATTAATGCTGTGTCTTTCACATTTCTGTAACGTTTGACACTGCTTTGAAACAATTTTCATCAGGTTACATCCATTTCCTGAGGAGGAAACTGCCTCTCTGCCCACCTGAGCTAGGAGAATATTTCTCTGGCATCTCCCAGAGCATGCAAACTCATCTTCTGGGAAAGACTTAAGTGTTAATCTCTCAAGTATTAATCAGCATTAATACTCTAACAGTGGCCAAGGTTACTCCCTAGCATCTTTGCACAGTACCTCCTTCCTCCTCCTGCTGCCCTATAGCTTGTTGCTGTAAAACATGTAGGCTGTAGCCTGCCACCTTTCCTTCCTGCTTTGGGCTTAGTTGCTTTAAGGATGCTCTGGAGGTCCAGATGGCTTCATGATGAGTTTGTACTGCATCTGCTGGTTTAAGAGTGTGATCCTGGCTATGACTACGTAGCATTGTCGGTGTACAAGAGGTCAAGTCTCTCACCGCTGCATTCAGAGCCATGGTCTTCATCCCTGAGTAGATGTTCAGATATAGTTGCGGATGTAATATGAAGAGCTAGATCAAGCTACTGCAAATAACTTGTATTGTGTTGAGTAGCGCATGGTAGAGCAGCTGAATAAAGGTGCTGGGGAATGATGCTGGGCCAAAATCCTGCTTGGGACTCTTCTCCTAGACAGTCAGCAAGTTTTTGAACTAATAAGCAAAGGGTCCTCTTCTAAGCCCAGAATAAGATTTGTGGGACAGGTGAACCTGAAAGAGGAGTTTCTCCTGCCATCGAGTGCTGTGTGTTGAAACAGATGTGAGACAAACTGTACAAGTGAAGTAGTTCAGGAAAGATGGGAAAAGAGTGGGATGCTGCCCTGTACTTAAGTCAATATATGCATGTTCTGGAGTCGGGGAAGAGGCGGGAAGCGCGTATTGCTGCTCTCCGTAGGATTTTTGGCAGCTTTGTGTTGAGGCTTTGTTCGATACTGCCAGGCAAGGAGGGAATGAAACTTGTCAGTGACTAGTGAAGCCTTCAAAGGGCAGAAGAGGCAGCTAATGGAGAGGGTTAATTATCCAGGTGTCTGTTGAAAAAGTGTTGTGGCAAGAAGTGCACTCTGTGGAATTGTTAGAAAACTTGGAGGTTGCTTTTTTATCTCAAAAGGTAGAGGAAGTTGCTTGGGGAGTGGTTGCTTTTTAGTCATGTGTGACTAATAGGGTGGTACTGGTTGAAAATGCACTGGAAGATGCATTTGCTCCCCCACCCACCCCAAATTCTCCGAGCGAGAGAGTTCATTATTTTGAGAAAAGGAATAAACCCATAATTATACTTGCAATTTGATTAGCGTAATAGACTTCATAAACCTCTAAACAAGGATAAACTTTGCCTAAAACCTGATGGAGAAGGCTGTGACCAGGTGATCGACCTGTCACGTGCAGGTTAGAATAAGGGTGAGGAAAAAACCTAAATTACATCCTCCAGAGATAACAGATGCAGCAAGATCTAGGCCTGAAGAAACTCACCACGAAGAACTTAAGGAACTAGGCAGTGCAGAGACTGAAAAATTAGCACTGAATAATGTTTTTTAAAGAGCCATGGAGGAGAACGGAAGCTCAGAGCACCAAATACCATTAGAGCATTTAAAAGGGAAGAGAGCAAGAGTCCCTAAGCTGCTTGTCCAAACTTTGTGGTTATGAACAGCACTAGAGCACGTGTTTGCCGATCGGTTTACGAGTGCCTAGAGAATATTACAGTGATAAAACAGCCACTGTGAACTGCTTTTCGCTCACTCGATGAGGTAACTGGCCTGTCAGTAAGGGCAAAAACAGATCAATGTGTCTTGACCATGGTAAAGTGTGTGACACAATCCCACGTGATCTTCTGATAAGGAAACTATGGGAAAGTAGTCCAGATTAAATCTCGTCTCTTAGTGCCTGCTGGTTGTTTCCATGCTGTGTCAGAATGAGAAGGTGTTCCAGGCGCGCGCTCGGAGCGTGTGCTCACTTACTTCTGTTTGTATTTCATTGCACTGGGGGGTTGCCTACCAGTTTTGGGTTTCTTCCAGCTCTACCTACCTGGCATGGGTGTAGGAAGAGGCAGGATTCCAGTTTCCCTTCCCTCTTGCATTCTTCTGTCTGCTCCTTTGAGGAAAGGTCCTGAAGCGTTGGTCTGTGCCAGGAAGTATTTCATAAAACTTGCAGGTATGACTACTGCAGTCACCTTGGATGACAAAGCAAGTGTGAAATTCTACTAGTTAGTTTCAGATCATACTTAAAAAAAAAAAAAAAAAAAATCAGAAAAATGTCAAGGTAAGCATCCTTTAATGAGTAGTGGAGTATCTGGTGCAGCACAGTTGAGAAATAAGACATTTCTACCCTACTATGTGCTGGAGAAGCTTTACTTGGAGGACCACGTTTGGAAAGGTGTAATCTAGCTTGACTCTTTGCTCTGTAGTAACAAGCTGTGAACAGTGTGAACAGTATCGTATTGAGATCATGATTACTATCTTGATATCGCTTGGTTTTGTAGTTTCCAACAGCATGCTGAGACTTACAGGCAATGTGTTGCCAGAAAGGCATAGAGTGAAGTCTCCTAGTGCTGGTCTTCTCTGGAGACTCCTCAAGTCTTTGAACAAGAATAAAACATATGTTAGAAAATGGGATCTCTGCAAAAAATGGTTTGAGCCCACAAGATACACAAGGAATGAAAGTTTTATAACGTATAAGAATTTTGTAGGGTAACATTTGACAGCAGTCATCTTCATGTGCATTGGAATTGAGACTGGAGATCAGTGTTGTGGTAAATGCTGACTTACAGAAAGATAGCTCTTGTAATACCTCTTTGCCCAAAAGTGTTGAATATCCCTAAGTAGAGGTTAAGAGCAAAGGAAATTTCCTGTCTCAGGAAAGATCTGGGGGCAGATGTTTGTTAGTGCAAAGGATGAATTTTTGAGTTCTCTTCTTGACCCTGTGTTTCTCTTGGCCTTTATACGCATGGATCCTCGTTATTTAAAGCATCTTTATTTTCCAGCCGTCAGCCTGAGCCACCAAAGAAGGAGAAGGAACCAACTACAATTAGCACCGCTCAGTCAAAGAGAGCAGACGAATGGAAGGATCCCTGGCGCCGATCCAAGTCGCCCAAAAAGAAACTGGGTCTGTCCGTCTCTCCCAGCCGCGCGCGTAGGCGCCGAAAAACCTCTGCTTCTTCAGCGTCTGCTTCTGGCTCTTCAAGGTAGGTGAAGGGGGGGAACGTGTTACACGTGTTACTTGTTGTTATATGTCAGGGCATGTGACGTGACTCCTGCTTGTCAGGAGAAGGAATCAGTGCAAGTCTTGCTGCTCTGTAAGAGCTGTAGACCCAGGCGTATAGATAGTGAGATGAAAGCCAAAGAGGACATGCCATTGAGGATGTTGTCAAGAGGTGTGATTTATTGAATACTAAGAAAAGGCAGAATTTCGGAGAAGTGTTTGAAGTTCTTTAGGAAAATTAGACTTGTAGTCTGTTTTATTAGTAGCTTATGTAGATGAAAGCTGATCTTTTTAGGAGCAAAAGCTGGAAGCTGTAAAAATAGGAGCCTCTTCACTGCAGAAGTGTTGGAGGGATGACTGAGCCCACTCCAGGACGAGCATGCTATTGCTGTTACTGCTGAGGGAAAAATGGGTCATAAAGACCAACAGGAACCCTCCAGAGCTGCAGCAGAACACTGGAACCAGGCACAGAGATAAAGAACACTTCTCAGAAAGAAGTATCCTGAATCTGGGAGACCTGGGACATAACTCTTTTCTTTAAAGACTTGAAATTGCAATTCCTGAAAGGAGGAAAAAGCGTCGTAGCACACTGAACTGAAGATGTGGTTCTAAAAAGCAAAGCTCTCCTGAAGTACATCTAGCTTTCTAGAGTAGCTTTCTAGAGTCATTGCATCTTTTGATTTTTTTCTGTTTTCTCCTAAATGTTGTGACCATTAAGTCAGAATGACCTGTCATGGGATTGTCTGGTGACAAGGTGGGAAGTTATGTGGAAGGAGCGATTTCCCCGAAAGAGATGTAGACTCGTTAGTAAAAGGAAGGGTAGCCTATTTTAGGGGACAAAGTGGGTAGCAGCGACAATTTCTTGCCTTAAAAGAAAGGATGAGGCTAAGAGGAGAATTGAGAAGGGGTCGTAGTCCTAGCATCTCCTGGACAAAGCAGGTAATTCCTGGAGTAGTGACTGAAAACTTTGGAACAGTCCATTGGAAGCAAGAACTTGTTTTCTGAAGACCTCTCTAGATACACTGAATTTAAATATTTTTATTTCAGGTCCTCTTCTCGTTCATCCACTTACTCTGGATCAGGTTCCTCGCGATCTCGTTCCAGATCTTCTTCTTACAGCTCTTATTCTAGTCGCTCTTCAAGACACAGTTCCTTCTCAGGCAGCAGATCCAGGTAATACCTCTTTGGGTTTGAAAGTAATGGTGTACTGTTTTCCAAACACTTACGAGCGAGTATTTTGGCACTATTTAAAAGCAAACAGACAACAGTGGAAATAAAATATTCAAACCATTTTCAAGGCAGCCTGCTGTCTCAGTAGTTGAATGAAGGAAATATGTCATCCATGATCCCGTACGCTTGTGTACCACGCTGCTGTGGCTGGACTGTTTCCCATATCTGTGGTTGTGGAAGTCAGGCTTACCTGAGGGTTTCCATTATTTGCATTTTATGACTGGAAGAAGTTACTGACATCTCTTTTCTATTGCACTGGAATTTCTGTTTTAAGAGGCAAAGCACATTTCTCTAACAAAGCAGTCCAGTTTTGTCTTTTGATAGTCCTGACTCTTCAAAGCAGCAGTTTGGTGTCCCATGCTGATTAGATGTAGACGTGTTTATTTCTCTACCACTTCCTTGCCCCTGCAGACAGTTTTTCCAAATGGGGAATATGCATAGTAGGAGAACTGGCTTTCTAGATAGACTTCAGATCTAAAATTGCACAGAGGCTCAGAGCAGATCGCATGGTTGATGGGAGTGTGTAGTAACATTTGGATAGGTGGTTTCTCCTAGGAAAGACTGAGGTGGCAGTTGTTCTGGAAGCATGTACATGTGTGCCTCTGGAGGAGAGACTGACTTGCCCCCATCCACCCAAGTGGCAGCCTCAACTGCCTCGTTCCTTGCAGGACAGTGCCAAGTGTATGTGACTGTTCAGGGGGACACACTTGTGTTCACATTCCTCTCTCTGAGGGCAAGGGATAGAGGAGCTCTCCAAATGCAGAACTGCCACTTTTTTTTCAGAAAACAAGTCGGCAGGGTGTCTGGCTCTCTTCAGTGCTAGGTTGCCAGGAGGTACTTCTAGGCTTTGCAGCAGGGTGAATCACTTAGCACACGAGAAAGTGGTGCTCAGTTTAAGTGACTAGCCTCATTGGTCAGTCCTGCTCTAGGAAACAGCTCTTTCCCTTTGCTCTGTTGGCTTTGTTATATTCTGCTTGATTGTTCTTCTTGCATTCCAGAAGTTGGAGGTATTCAGTTAGTTTTACTTTGTGTCTTTTTCCCCATGAGGTTTTTGCTGCTGTCTAAAATACTGGAGACTGCACTAGGAGTTACAGGAAACACAAATCAGGTTAAATAAATCATGCCAAACTTGCTAGTTCCAAATCCTACTTGCTCTCCTGTAGACATATTCTCTCCAAGGTACAAAGTCTCCAGGTTTTGGTGTGAAATGCTTAGGGTGATTCTGTCTTGCAGTTGATTTGTTTCAGACAGAGTTCAGATACAAAAATGGGACAAATTTAGACCCACTGAGACTTGATTCCTGGAACATAATCACTAGTATAAGGAAGGAGTTGTGGCTAGGATGCAAAATCCCAGGACACCTTCTGCCTTTCCAGATGCTGAACCAAGTCTGTCCTTTCTTTTTTCTAGATCACGGTCCTTCTCATCTTCACCCTCTCCTTCCCCAACACCATCTCCACACAAGCCACTTGTGAAAGCTAAAGGGGAGTTATTACCACCTGCTGGAAAAGGGTAAGGCTTATATCTATTTTGATAACACAGTGCAGAAAAGATTCTAAACAGTCACCTGGCTTCCCAGATCTTGTTACCTCATTCAGACCCTTCTGAGCTGGTCAACAGTTTCGGGAGGAATTTGAAAATGCAAATATGACCTGCCTAGATGAGTATTTAGCTTGAGGTGTTTAATGGTGGCACTTCCACTTACTAAATTCAAGATACTGAACAAGTATCTCTAACTGTTATATGAATATGTGAGTGTTTAAAGACAGTCAGGATTTACTATTTAAACATTCTGTGTGTACAGGTAAGTTTATGCAGGAGCTATAAAAAAGTTCAATTCACTGATCTTCTGTAGCTTTAATCAATAAATATTCTTAGAATGAAAAAGTGGTTCAGCCTCATGCACTTTTAATGTGGGAGACAAATTAAAACAAGCCCCATAGCAATGAAACTCTTCAACAGATTATGCTTTTTGAATATTTGAATTCGCTGTTTCATAAACTCGTTATAACTAGTCAATTATGGGTACATTGGAGGGTGTTACAACACCAGAGCTATGTCACCTTTGTTAAGGTGACCTGAAAATAAATTACCATGGGAATCCCCTGGATTCTCCGGAATACAGCAGAGTACTCTTTGCCACATTTGTGCCTTATTGACCTCCTTTTTTGTCCTCTCAACTCTGAGGGGTCAACCTTGTAAGGACTCACTCTGTGCCTGCAGCGATGTCTTTCCACCCTTCTGGTGAGCATCGCAGTGCTAGTTTGGTAACAAACAACCCGAGCCAGCAGCCTGGGCTAGCACAGGGATTGTTTTCGCTCTGTAACACTGCATGCACTAATCCTGTGTTCTGCAGGGGATGAATGTAGATATTCTTAAGCACAAAGGAGGAATTAACAGTCCCTATTTTTTGTATGAAGGCAGCAGCCTCCTCCCCAGTTAATAGTAGGTCTGGCGTCACTGCTGGTGCTGTTGAGCAGTAACCAGCTATTAGACTAGAGAGAGGAGAGCTCTGAGCCCAGACACGAGCAGCACAGGAAGAGCTGAATTGATTCCTGCCTGATGCTGTATAAAATCACAAAAATGCTGTGTAGCAGTAGTCGATGATGGTGCCATCTCTTACATCTCCTGTAGTGTAAAACAAAGCAAAGGGGCAGGGGTTGACATTTGCAAAGTGTGCTCTTTTGTACCCTGCTGCTCAGTGTGAAGAAGTGAAAGAGCAGTTTTGCATAAGTTGCATGCATTTGATCTCAGAGCCTGACTGGCGGTTTGTAAGTGGGCTTGTCTCTTTTGGATAAGAATCTGTTAAGACTGAACAGATAAGATCCACAACGGTGATTCCACATGTTCTACGTAAAAATTAACTAATGAAGTAGACTGTCTCCAAAATTGACCATCATTTCTGCAAAGGTGACTTGATTTATGCTAGTAAACAGATGCCTTTAAGAGAATCCTTATTGCTTGAGTATTGTGGTGAAGTTGGGTTTATCTTTCCAAGTGTGTCTAGGTGCAGCTGTTACAACGGTTTGGTCAACCACAAATAGGGGTGCATTACAGCTTTTGAAGGTGTCTGTTCTGCACCTACCGAGTTTGCTCAGGTACATAAATATTTTAATTTTGTAGTGAAAAGTCTGTGAAGAAACTAGCTGCCCTTCCAGTCCCTCAGCCACTCGCTAAAATTACAGCAGCTGCACCGGAGCCAGCCAAACCGGGGGATAATAGAGAGGCAAGAAGGAAGGAACGTCAGACCAGGACTCCACCCAGGAGGTAAGAAAGCTGGGGTGGAGCGAGGCTTGATCTCCTGGAAGATAGAGTGAGTTCTGGGTCTCTCTCCAGCACCAATTGCAAGGACTCTTCCATGTTAAAGGAGAAATCTATTTCCTGGGGCAGGAGGGAGATGGAAGGAGCTGGGGAATGAACTCTAGTGATTCTCCTCAGCAAATGGCTCTTCTCTCTAAAGGACCTGTTGGGTGAATGTAGTAGGTGGAATAGCAGAAATGTGCCAGAAGGCAGTGTCTGCAGGGAGAAGGAGTGAGAGTGGGAGAAGAAAAGCCTGCTTTGGAGCAGCAGGTTGGGGAGGCTACTGGCAAGGAAGCAAAGGCACATTTAATCTGCAGCCCCACTGACGGGAGAGTCAAGATTTGTGGTGATGGGTTTGGACCCTGTTTGCTATAAAAGTTTGCTGGTATGTAGACAGTGTTTCTACACCGTGGTCTCAGGAGATGGTTTGACAGCCATCCAGCAGTCAAAACAGAGAGATGAGAAAAACTCCGCTACTTTGAGTCCCTTGGATACAGTTTGCTGGCCATATCCTCGTCTGCTTTCCTTTCTGGCTTGGTTCTGTGTGACTTGTCTGACTGTTTGAGCCACTTGTTTGCTCTGTCCTCTGATCATTTTTGTTGATGTTTTGCCCTCCCTTTGCATTTGAAATGAGAGAGACTTCTGTTGGTTTTCAAACAAGCAGCACTTGTCCATATTTAAATATGTTTATCATGTTTAATCCATTGTGTGTATTTAAAAATGTTACGGAATAAATGTAAGCATGCCTTTAGTAAGGTATACATCAGTTTTCTTGGTTAACTGTGTGATATTTTTTTATCAGAGGTTCTTGAAGATGGCCTCGAGTCTGTTTTCCATTCAGGTTTTTGAATCTTAATTTTGCATGGGATTACATCTCTGGTTTCTTCCCAGTAGCTAAGCAAAAGTCCTGGACTGCCTCCATGCATGAAAACTGATCCCTAGAATTTCTTTTCTCTAGAAACTGCATTAATTCTTGACTTTATTTCACTTTAATCTTGGATGATTTTAGACACTTTCCATTAGTCCTTTATTCCTGTCCTCTTTTTTTTTTTTTTTTTCTTGCATATACTCGGGGAAGCCCCACAGGCCTCCGAGCTGTACAAGTGAGGAGAG
>VZSV01000008.1:13396268-13408337 GCA_013398735.1 Nothocercus julius
AGTGCCCCCAGTGCTCTCAGTACCCCGCAGCGACCCCGGGGCTCCCCAGCCCCTGGACACTCCGCAGCGCCGGTGGGGCAGCCGGTTCCCTGTGGAAATGGGCACCTACCACCCCCCAGGGCAGGTCCCGACCTGGCCCTTACTGTCCTAGCCCATCCCACCATTTCCCATCCCATGCTGCCCCATCCTATCCCATCCCTTCTCATTCTATCCCGCCCTGCCCTGATCCGTCTCATCTTATCCTAGCCTATCCCATCCCATCCCAGCACATCTCATTCCATCCTGTCCTATCCCAGTCCATCCCATCCCAGGCTGTCCTATCCTACCACATCCTGTCTTATCCTGCCATATTCCGGCCTGTTGTGTACTGTACTATCCCATCCCGTCCCGTCCATCCATCCTTATCCATCCCATTCCATTCCAACTCTCCCCTCCCATCTGATCCTTTCCCAGCTCAGTCTGTCCCACCCCATCCCTTTCCGGCCTGCCCCCTCCCCCTGGATATTTATGAGCATTTTCCATGGGTGGGCGGGTGACGAGGGGAAAACTCGATGCTATTTTGGCTCTGCAGATTCTTTCCCTGGCACTGGCACAGGAGCGAGGCCGCCTGTAGCCCCACGGGGCCACAAATAGCCCCATGGGCCCCAAAACAGCCCTGCGTGCCCCCCCCCCCCCTACTCTCATCCCAGGGGTCTCCAAGGGCTCCCCACACCTCCTGCCGCAGCAGGACCGGGATGTGCCAGGATGGGACACAACCGGGATGGGATGCGCCAAAGCTCCAGGTCCTGGCGCCTCCCCCAGCCTGGCCCAACAAGAAGGACAAGGCAGGGGCAGGTCCTGTCCCACCCTGGATGTTTGGGGCTCCTTGCACAGCCGAGATCCTGCAAAGTCCCTGCACAGGGATGGGGACACTGAGGGGATGCCCGGCCTGGCATCCAGAGAGGACGGAGCTGCTCACGAGCCCCGGCCGCTCCAGTTACATCCCAGCAGATCTCCCAGGCCTGCACCCGTTTCTACGACCCGTGGCAGCGCTGGGACCAGCACCCCCTTCCCATGGGAAGCAGCAGGAGGCTCCATTGAGGGACCAGCTCTCCAGACCCATCTGTGCCCCCCAAACCCATCGGACACAAGCCGGACAAGCCATTGCAGCCATACATTGTAGACGTGCATCGTGGCTGTGCGTTGCAGCCATTGTGACCGTGCATCACAGCCATGCATCACAGGTGTGCATTGCATCCATGCACCACAGCCGTGCATTGTAGGTGTGCATTGCCACTGTGCATCACAGCCATGCATTGCAGCCATATATTGAGTCAATACATTGCAGCCATGCATCGCAGCCAGGCATTGTAGGTGTGCGTTGCCACTGTGCATCACAGCCATGCATTGCAGCCATATATTGAGTCAATACATTGCAGCCATGCATCGCAGCCATGCATTGTAGGTGTGCGTTGCCACTGTGCATCACAGCCATACATTGCAGCCATGCATCATGGCTGTGCATTGCAGCCGTGAATTGCAGCCATGCATTGCTGCTTCCCCCCACTCCGGGGGCTGGGGCATCGTGCTGGGAGAGCCAGGACACCCGAGCTGCTGGGGCTTCACCCTCCTGAGCCTCTGCTTGGCCTCCAGGGAGCAATGGCAGGGGGGAAACTGAGGCACAGGGGTGGACGAGATGACAGCACTGCAGCCCGCAGTGCTCCCCAAGCCCTGCGACCACCCCGGGCAGGTCCCTCTGGGGACAGGGGGACAAGTCAGGAGGACAAGGCAGGGGGAGAGCACAGGAGAGAGGCAGAAGAAGCAGAGCAGGGAGCCAGACAGGACGGCTGGGCAGGGCTGGGCCGGGCGTCTCGCCCTGCGCTGGGGACACCCCACAGGTGCCCCAAGGGGCTCGTTGGCACTGGCAGCCCCAGGGCCACCCCAGGGCTGGCCTTGGCACCCGTGCAGCCGCTGCAGGTGTCGGCCACGACACTCGTGTGGGCACCGCTCAGTGTCATCGGGCTGGCCGTGGTGTCCCTTTTACAGGCCTTTTACAGCCCCCACCCCGGGCGCTAGTGAGGGGCAGCGTGTGCCAGGGCAGGAGCCGCGCTCCGGTGGTGCCTCCAGCATGGTCCCGGCTTGGGGGAGCGAGAGGACAGCTGGAGACACCCCCAGGTAGGGGTGCCCATGGCCATGTCCCCCGTGCAGCAGGGCAGGACAGGGCGCTGGGAGGCTCCAGCCCCGGGGATGGGGCCAGGACTCTGCTATGGGGGGGCAGCCCTCAGCTGACCCTGCTGCTCACGCTGGGCACCAAGAGCTGCCGGGGAAGCCCAAGGGCCAGGAAGCACTGGGACATCTCCCCACAACACCTAGAGAAGCAGCCCCTGGATCCCCACGGAGGCGCTTGCACAGGGCCTGAGGTGACAAGGACACGGGGCTGCAGGGACAGGAGCTCCCCATGTCCCCCAGCCCTCCTGCAGCAGCTCGGCCACACAGGAGGGCACCCGGTGTCCTTGAGCCAGCGCTACAGCCCTGCGAGACAAGGGCGAGCAGAGGCAGCTCCCATGGAGCCAGGCTCCCATCCCGCAGGATTCCCAGCGGGGCACGGAGCACATCACACTCCACGGGACAGGGGCCGGATTGCAACGGGGGCAGCCGCAAGGCCCTGCGGATGCTTCCTGGGTGCTCGCAGCCCACGGGGGAGACGCTCCACACTGAGACTGCCCGTGGATGAAACTGCCTTTATTGAGAAAAATGGTTGGCTACAAATACGTCATTGATTCGTTTTTTCTTCTTCAAAAAACAGTACGTCTCGTTAAAAGTTGGAGCTGTTATGAAAAAAGTCCGGAGCCGCGCGCTGAGCAGAGGGGCCACCGGCACAGCAGGGCCTCCCCCCATCCCGCCGGGCACGGCTGCTCCCGAATCCATGCAAAGCGGGATGAGATGCACGGGAGCTATCTGCGGAATGCAGCCCGCAACCAAAAGGGCTTTAGGAGAGCGGCCGTTGCAGCCCCTGCGCTGGTGCTGCCGGGACACGAAGGAGAGAGGATAGAAACGGAGCCGCTGCCGGTGCTGCCTCCGCCTGCCCCAGGCGGCTGGGCAGGTTCACAGAGTCCCCATCAGTTGGAGATCCCGCCGGGAAGCTCCAGCCCTTTCCCTGTGTCCCGGTGAGCTCCCGGCCGAGGGGCCTGCACAGCTCTGCAGCTCCTCGCAGGCACAGGGTGCTCCCAGCCCTGCGAAACACTGGCTACTGTTTAGTTCAAGGTTAAATAGAAAAGACAGTATTGCTGAAGCGGAGCCGGAGGGCCGCGGGTCTGGGGGGCGAGCTCGGCCGCTCCGCAGGCTCCGGGCACTGCAGGAAGGCGCCGCGAGCGCTGCTCCTCGCACGCGCGGCAAGGGCACCGCGGCAGGTCGGCACCGCAGAGCCCGACCCATCCGGGCGCTGAGGAACCCGACAGCCCCTCCAACGAGGAGTGACCTGTGGCAGCGCCTGTGTCCCCTCCCCTGACACAGCGCGTCCCCAGTCGGGCTCAGCATTTAGTGACAAATCAGGCCTCCCCTCGCTGTGGTCAACTTGCCGCGAGCTTCGTGCTGATCCCGTGCTCAGCGCGGCCCCGAAGGACAGAGCAGCCCCAGCACGTGGCCCCATGGCCGTCCCTTTAGACGGGGACTGATTTTTGCTGCGTGGGGACAGCTCCATGGTGCTGGGGACAGCAGCAGCTGGCACAGTGCCTGGCACAGGAGAAGCATGGGGAAGGACATGGCCTCTTCCGAAGTGCTGCGACACAGCCCAGAGCAGTGCAGGGACAAAATGTCGCAGCCACCCAGGTGCTTCCCAAGGGCAGGAGCTTGAGAGCAAGCGGGAGTCCCTGCGCAGGGGCTTCCTACCACACACGTGGTCACAGGGAGGCTACGGAGCATCTCCGAGATCAGCATCTACCTGGATGCACCTTATTCCTAGAGCAACCTAGCGCAGGGAGATGCAATCCTGTGATCTGGGGGGACATCAGGGGTTGGGATTCTAGCCCAGAGCGCCCGGGCAGATGTCCCTCCTGCACACGCATCACCTGGGCACAATGCAGCCCCTCTGCACTGCTGCAGCCACCTCACACATTCGGCTCACTACCCATGGATTGGGGGTCCCGCCCATGGACCGATCCAGCCCCGGGCTCCTGCTCCCACAAGCAGCAGCCCTGCCCGCAGAGTCGCTAACACTGCTTCCTGCACACGGAGTCTCCCTGTGAAATCCTCCTTCTGGAACCATTCTAGATATCTCTTGCCAAGAAGTTACAGAAGCCCAGCGGGTTTCTGCGGGTTCCCAACTGCCCCAGATGGAGGAAAGTCAAACCTGGGCAATTCCTGGCAGAGTTCTCCCTGTGGGTTGGATCCCCAGCTCTTGGCTCCGTGCTCAGACATCACAGCTCATCGTTTAATTACGAGCATTTGGGAGATCAAACTTCAGGCAGAGGAGGGAGGCCCATCTGTCAACATTAGGCCTGCGTTTACAGCACAGAGCCCGCTGCGTGAGAGCTGCTCCAGCTGCCCACAACACGCAGAGCCTGGAAACGCAGCAGAGGGTTAATGGCCCTGGGATCACAGCCAGCTCCTGCAGAACACAGAGCTGCTTCCCCCCCCGACAAGGCAGCCCCTTTCTGCACAGTGCTCTTCCCCAGAGGGACCCCATGGCCTTGCTGTGATTCTGATCTGCTCCTCCGGCCAACAAGCTCTGCCCACAAGGTGCTGCTCTGACCCGGCCTCACCTGCAATGTCACTCGCTTAACAAAAACACACGGACAAAGGAACAGAATGGCCCCAAAGTAACAGAATGGGAAACCCATGCACTTCCCATTGCCCAGGCAGAGTCCCCCCCACAGGTCCTGGATCTCCCTCCCTCCCCATTGCAAATCCACAGCATGTTCATTTGGTTGTTTTTTTAAAAAATATACTTTCTTAATAACGTTCCATAAAAATACTCTTGTCCTCGGTCACAGATATTGCAGTGTGAAGATTAACAGCTTCTGTTCCTGCTCTATAAAAAGTGGAAAAGGTATCGCACTGATTAATGTAGAAAAATGCAAGAACTTCTAGTATCACAAGAGCTAGTACAAAATGTGAAAGGTTTCACTGAATGCCAGGTGCCAGGACCGTCCACAGCTCCCTGTGGACTCCTCCGACCCTCTGGAGTCACAGGGCACATGAGGGCAACAGTCTTGCTCCGGTTTTTAGCCCAGGCTGCTCTTGGCCTTGCCTGTGCAGTAGCAGGAAAACAAGGAAGCTCTTACCCACAGTGTGGGGGACGGCATAGAGCAACATCTCCAGAAATAGCCTTATGAGGTTTTAAAAAAAATTCTCCATGCTGTTTTCTTCCTTTTTTTAAAAGAACAAGGATGATTCCAGTTTAAAACTAGGGCATTTTTGCATAAAATGCATCATAGTTTTATATACCTATTAAATTGCAACAAAGAGCATGAAGACAAATGGTGCCAAAAAGCATCTAATAATAAATAGATCTGGATACAGGTATATACTCCGTATATGGATATGAAACGCCCAAACAAGGGACAATCCCAGTCCTTCAGCATGGATAGCTCTCTCCTCCCAACAGCAGACCCCTCTGCTCACTCACCGGTCCAGTGTGATGCTAAAGAGACTCCACCTTCTTAAACAAGGTGGGATTAGCCCAGAGAGAAGTCAGGAGAGAGGCGGTGGGTCTCCGGGGGTGCCGAGGGGCCAAGGAGCTCCGTAGCTCCCTGGCAGGAAGGCCGAGTGTGCAAGAGGAGAAGGGCTGTGCAGGTGGGTCCAACCGATGCTCCGCAGTTGCCTTTAGTTCTCGGAGAGCGACAGTGCCAGGGCAGCCTGCAACGCTGCCTCCTCATCAATATTATAGTCCTGAAAACAGAGCGCAGACAGTCAGGAGAGCCGCCAGCGAACACAGAGCCTCCTCAAAGCATGGGAACTGGCACAGGAAGGAGCCTTCCTGTTCCTGGTCCTCCCACTGGGCTCCCCCAATTACCTCTGGCAAATGGGGCTGTGAGGTCCCGGGAGCAACATGCTCTCCGTGGGGTTCCGTCTCTGAGCCTACAGCCCCCGGCCTGCCTGGGTCAAACCTGGTAACATCACCTCTGCTCTTAGACCCAGCTGTGAGCAGGGTGAAACAGGCACATGTGAGAAGAGGCCTCAGGTCTCCCCAAGTAAAGAACCTAAAGGGGTTTCTCAAGGGAAGAGTTTAAGGGAACGTGTGGAATCATAGAATCACAGAATGCTTAAGGTTGGAAGGGACCTCTAGAGATCATCTAGTCCAACCCCCCTGCACACGCAGGGTCACCTAGAGCATGTGGCACAGGACTGTGTCCAAGCAGGTTTGGAAGATCTCCAGAGAAGGAGACTTCACAACCTTTCTGGCCAGTGCTCTGTCACCCTCACTGTCAAGAAATTTTTCCTTAAGTTCCTTCAGTTTGTGGCCATTTCCTCTAGTCCTACCAGCGGCCACCACTGAGAAGAGGCCGCCTCATCCTCCTCACTGCCTCCCTTCAGGTACTTATAAGACACTGATCAGGTGTCTCAGCCTTCTCTTCTCCAGGCTGAACAGGCCCAGCTCTCTCAGCCTTTCCTCACAGGGCAGATGTTCCAGGCCCCAGACCATCCTTGTAGCCCTGCACTGGACTCTCTCCAGCAGCTCCACATCCCTCTTGAACTAGGGAGCCCAGAACTGGACACAGGACTCCAGATGTGGCCTCATCAGGGCCAAGTAGAGGGGCAGGATCCCCTCCCTCGACCTGCTGCAGACGCTCTTCCTAATACATCCCGGGATCCCATTGGCCTTCTTGGCCACGAGGGCACTGCTGCCTCATGGTCAACTTGTCATCCACCATGACGCCCAGGTCCCTCTCTGCAGAGCTGCTCTCCAGCAGGTCAGTCCCCAGCCTGTACTGGTGTCTGGGGTTATTCTTCCCTAAGTGTAGAACCTTGCACTTGTCTTTGTTGAATTTTTTAAGATTTCTCACTGCCCAGTTACCCAGTCTGTCCAGATCCCTTTGGATGGCAGCGCAGCCCTCTGGGCTATCAGCTACCCAAAGAAGTGACCCATCTTCACAGACTGGGGTAATGTTTATGTCCTCCTTTTTCAGTGGCTTTTTCCTGGGTTGGATTTGTGCAGGACCAGCTCAAACCCCTCCGCAGGGCAGGCTGGCGAGCCCAGCCTGGCACCCGCAAGCTCTCGGAGGCAGGACTACCATGTGCTGCGTGCGTTCTGTAATCCCCAGGGAGGAACCGTCCCCTTCCTCTGCTGCAGGGACGGACAGCAACATGGGCTGGTCCTGGCATGCAAAGGCAAGGGCTGGTCTGAGCTCTCAACCACCTGGCAGGGGACACGGCAAAGACGACTTGGCTTCGGCTTGTGGACGGACTCACCACAAAGGTGTCGTAGGAGAATTTGTGCCGGTGCAGGAGGTGCTGCAGGAAGTTGGCGCTCTTGTAGCTCGGGTCCCCCCAGGGCATGGCCGAGCACACTGGGCACACCTGCAGCATGCAGGGACAGGGAATGGTGACTCATGGGCGCAGACTCCCCTGCCCGTCCTCAGGAAGCCTTGGCTTCCACAGAAGGGGGTATCCCGGGGGTCAGTACAGCTGCAACACAAGGTAGGGGTGAGCAGCAGCTCCCCTTCCTGGAAACACATGTTCCACAGCAGGATGCGCCAAGTCAGGGGTTCAACCCTCATTTCCTCCTCCCTTGGCACACCCTTCAGTGCACAAAGCCTCCGGGTACGTGGCCCAGACAAGTTACACGTGTGTGCACAAATCCCTCTGAGGTGGTGCCAGAGGTGCAAGGTCCTCACTCAGTCACCAACAGCCGGGCTGACCCAGCAGCGGTGGGGGAGAGCAGATTCAGTGCCCATGGCTGGCACACAGGGGACAGAGGTGGCCCATTCTGGAGCATCTAACAAAGCTAACAGAGGCAACTCCCTAGCTCTTGTCAAAGAGAGTCAAAACAAGTTAAATAATTGAGAAGTGCTGCCCTTCACGGGGAGCAGCAGCGGCTTTGCGTGCAGGCAGAGCGGTTAAGATACGTTTGGATTTCCAGGGCCACCCCATGCAGACTGTCCTGGCCCCGTCGGCCGGCTCGCTCACCACTTTGTTGGGGTCGTTGCGGTGGTTCTCCATGCAGTGCTTCACTAGCTCCTGCTGGTCCAAGTTCCGGGCCCCGCAGTATGGACAGACGAACGTTGAGCGATTGGGAATGTTGCTAAGGACAGCAAGAAATGCTCAGAGCCCTGGGAAGAGTCTGGACCAACTTATTCCAAACTAATCCAGCCTCCCTTGCTGCTCCCTGTTCTGATTTGTCCCAGCCACCTCAGGCAGAGGCCAGACCACTGTGTCCCAGGCTCCACAAGCTGCTGTGAGATAAGGAATTAGTGGCCATCCCCTCCAGCCACAGCAGGCCCTCTCTGAAACAGCACAGGGCAGTGCCCAGCTGCAGATGCCAAGAGGGAAAAGGTGCCAATGTGTCTTCTTGAGACCAGTCCAGGATAACAAGAAAGTAAAATACATCCTTGGATTTCAGGGCTTATAACAAGGATGGATTTGAGCACCTGTGAGGTTTGTAAGCAGGGACAGGTTTCCCTTCCTGATGCAATACCTGGGGATGGGCTGGGATGTGGGGACGACAGGGACGAACTTCGGGCAGTTGGCCATCTGCTCTTGCACCTTCGCACAGGAGGAGACATGAGACCGCATTTTTGCCAGGGTTACCTGGAGAACAAGGAGGGGACACACGTTCCCAGAGGCTGCAGAAACCCTTCTGCCAGATAGAGCATTGGAGCCTCCGCTCCAGGTTGGTAGAGCAGTTTTGGCCACACTTTGACCAGTCGACATCAGAGCAAACACTGGGCTGTGCAGGTTGCCCTCCCAGCACACGAACGTTGCACCAGCCCTTCCACAAGGGGAGCAGGGAGGTTTGGGGCTGCGCTCCCTCAGCACAACACGCCCTCAACGGTTACACACCAGAAGTCACACATGCTGCATGACCGCAGTGTTAGCTTCATTGTCCTTGGCACGCAGGAAGCGGGAGCACGCCGAGCCTGGCTGACAGGACTGCTGACCTGATGGCATGGAATCATTTTTGGGCCACAGCCAGGGAGTTAAAGGAAGATTCCCAGAGTTTATGGAAGCCAGAAAGGGCATCAGCTCAACTTGTAAACACATCATGAATCACAGCTTTACAGCCGGTCCCAAAATTGTCCCAGACCAGACTGCCCTGGGCTGGGCCACGTGGTGCCTCTTCCCTGCTGCCAGCTGAGCTCCCCAACGGCTGTCGGGATCACAGCACCTGGGGCAAGACTAAGGCCCACCCTCCTGGAGATGCAGCAGAGCTGCTTTGCCTCAGCTTCTCGTGTTGCAGGAAACCTCAGCATGTATCTGGAGATCCCCACCGTCTAATAAGGCTCCAGTCTGCTGCCAAATGCAGCTAGGAGGGCGCCTTCATCCGCCCAGCCCTGCTGGCCTCGGGTGGCCGTGCCCGCCTGGCCAGTAGCAGCCTTCCCAAAAGGGCCACAATGTCCTGCGGATGCAACTGGGCAGTCCGTTGAATGGAGAGCTTTGCAAAGCTGACTATGGACAGCAGGTGACCTCCTTTTCCCTGACACTCCAGCTGCAGGGTCTCACACACACACACACACACACACACACACACACCCAGCTGTGCCCCATGGCAGAGGGCAGCCCCTATGTGAGCTTTACCTTCTTGCTGCAGCCTCTGCAAGGGGCCTTGTAGGATGAGAGCTGCTTCTCCACGTTGGAGGCCTTCTCCACCTTCTTGGGATCGAAGGGCATGCGGCAGAGCGGGCACAGTGGGGAGGGCACTTGGAGGCAGGGCTGCAGGCACTCCCCGCAAAACCTGCCAGGATGGAGAGCAGCATCACACGCTGTCCGGGGCCAGGAGCGAGGGGAGCTGCACCCTGGGGCTCCCCATGTCCAGGGAATCTTGCTCGCCTCACGCTGCCTAATGGGATCCCGGACAGGATGCACAGAGGAGCCTTAAGCACAGAGGAAGCAGCAGAGCCTGCACCAGAGGGCATGGAACTGGCTGTGCCACCTGGATCATTCCCACAGCTCTAACAGGCTCAACACCAACCTGCCCCTGGCCATGCACAGCCCGTCCACTGCCCTGACCCACAACCTGGCAGCTCCCGGGGGCCCTGAGCCAAGTCCGGCTTCCAGGGGGTTTCTTCCAGCCGTCTCCACTGCCCCACAGCACTGTCAACCTACACAGGGGACTAAATATCTGCAGGACGGGCACCTGGAGGCCCCGGGCAGAGCCTGGTGCTGGGTACAGGGGTGCCAGGCTCGCCCCAAAGCCCACGTCCTTCCGCATGGTGTGCAGATACAGCCTGGGGACCCGCGGGCAGCTTCGAGAGCTGCTCGCTTGCCTGGGCTGCGAGCGGATTAAACAACGGACACAGATTTAATGGAGCCAAACAATGAGCAGAGCCCAACATCCCGGCTGCGCAGAGAAGAGCAAGCGGGTGAGCTACGGAATTAGAGCCTGGCTCACCTCCTCTCGAGGTCCTGGTGCCTGCAGGGGCAGAGATGGGAAATTCAATAGCGGAGCGGGAAGCTGCCATCAAGGGAAGCGGCTCCAACCAACCGAGCAAAGTGGCGGGCTGTGCTGGAGCCATCAAAATGCCACTCTGCGTCCGAGGAGCAGGCAGCAAAACCCCAAAGAAACTCCCTGCACCTTCTCCCTGCACGTGCCACACCAAGCGACCAAGTGTCCTCCCCGGGCACAACAGGAGGTGGCCTCGGAGCTCCCACAAAGCGAACAACCTCTGCCCAAAGGGGCCACAGGACACCGCTAAGGTCCCGGCAAGCCCAGCTCCCCGCTCCCGCCCTCTTCATCGGCGCAGAGCCGCAGCTGGGGCTCATAGACTGCACGGTGGCAGATCAAGCCTCTCCTACAAAGCCTGGCAGCCCTGCCAGGGTGTCGCACAGACCGACACCGCGAGGCAGCTGAGATCTAGACCTCTTCGTGATGCCCCTGGCGTCAGCACCATCCTCATCCTCTCCACCTACCCATGGCCCTTGCAGACCCACAGCACCCAGCAGCAGGCTACAAAACGCGGCCACATCTGCAGCGCCTGGGCACAGGGACGTAGCTGCCATCTCATCCCTGCCCAGCACGTGCTGCCTCTTCCCACTGAGCCCTTCCCGGTGCCCATTTCTCTTCTGAGGATCCCAGGGGGCCTCCTGACACACTTAGAGCTGTGCTGCCGTGCGGTGGCACGGGAGCCCAGCAAGGTGGCAGCTCACGAGGGGGAAGCCCTTGCAGAGATGTCCTCTTGCCCCAGCTCCCTGCTGTCACTCCAGGGTTGCCCCTGATGCAAAGGGGCCCAGCGCGAGGTCAGCGGCTCAGAGCGTCCCCAGATATCAGCCGTGAACAGGAATCGAGGGGATGTCACCAAAAATGCTTCCCCCAAGGCCTCTAGAAGCAGCAGCTGGAGCAGGAGGGGATCACAGAGCTGCCATCAGCACCCACTCATGCTGCCACCTCCCTGTCCCCAGCCAACACAGAGCTGGGGACCCTGGGGCGCACCCGCAGCAGGGGACGATAGGAAGAGGTGTTGAGAGGGGGAGTTAATGGGATGGGGGGCCTCCACTTGTGGGCAGGGACCGTAGGAGCCCAGAAAGGGGCACTAAGCAGAGGCTAAAGGCAGCTGGGGAAGCGTCTGCAGCCCAGCGGTGCCAACGGGGTGGGAAGGAAGGGGATCCCGGACAGAGGACAGGAAATGGGTCCTGGTACCGACTGCGAGCGGATCCTGGTACCGGGTGCCCAGGGGAGCTCAGCACCGACTGCGAGAGGACACTGGACCCGGGGGGGCACCAGGGCCCGGGAAGGGGGGCAAAAGCTGCCGGTACCGGCGGAGGCGCAGGGAGGGAGGCGGGAAGGGCCACGCTGTGCCCGATACCGGCGGGGGGAAGAGCGGAGAGGGCTGCGGGAGGGGACGGGCCGCGGCGAGGGGACCCCGGCGGCGGCCTCACGTGTGTCCGCATCCCGCGATGCCCACGGCGCGCTGATAGACCTCGAGGCAGATGGGG
>VZSV01000008.1:13408923-13421279 GCA_013398735.1 Nothocercus julius
CCGGAACCGCCCTGCTCCCTCCCTTCTTCCCGGACCGGCCCCACGGAACCGGGACCGCCCCCAGCCCCGAGGGAACGAGGATGCCCGAACGGGCACCGCCCACCCCCCATTCCTGGACCGGCCCCCTAGGAACCGGGATTTCTGCCCGCGCCCTGCCTGGACCGGCCCCGGGGAAGCGGGACCGTGTTGCCTCCCCCCCGCCCCAGTTCTGGCACCGGGAGCACCGGGACTGCCCCATCCCCCTCAGGCCGGAGGGAACCGGGTCCGCTTCCCCTTCCCGGATCGGCCCCGGGGAACTGGGACCACCCCCGGGAATGCCCTGAAGGCACAGGGACCAAACTTCGAGGGAGGGAACCGCACCGGGACCGATCACCCCCTCCTCCTGGGACCAATGTCCGGGAATGCCCCGGGGGGGGACCAGGACCAACACCCAGGACACATCCCTGGGACGGACCCCGGCTTGGGAAGGGCCATCCGCCCTGGAATGACCCGGCGGAGGGGACCGGCACCAGGACTGACACCTCTCTGCGCAGCTCCCCGCGAAGCTGCATGAAGTGCAAGGAGAGCCCGGCCGCCCTCGTCATCCGCCTCGGGGACCCGTTCTGCCGGTGAGCGCCGGGATGGGGCGCGGACGTGCACGGGGGTGTCACCACGGACACGGGGCGGGGGTCACCCTGCCACGGCTCATCCCGGCCGCGTCCCCGCAGCGCCTGCTTCCGGGAATACTTCGTGCACAAATTCCGGGCCATGCTGGGCAAGAACCGCGTCATCTTCCCCGGCGAGAAGGTAGCGGCAGGAGGGCAGCAGGGTGGAGGGGGCGGCCGCGACGCCTCCTCATCGGCGCTCGGCTCCTTGTGCAGGTGCTGCTGGCGCTCTCCGGCGGGCCCGCATCCAGTGCCATGCTCCAGCAGGTCCAGGAGGTGAGCATGGGGCTGGCGGCATCCGCCAGAGCGCAGCCTCGGGAATGCCACTGCCAGGCTCATTTCCCACTCCTCTTCCCAGGGGCTGAGGCAAGAGACGGCCAAGAAGCTCCGCTTCATCCCTGGCGTCATCTACGTTGATGGTAAGGAGACTCTTGTGCCGTGACCGGATCCGCGGGATGGGCTCCCTTACGCCCACCGGGACATCCCCGCCTCGTTCCCGCTTTGCTCTACAGAGGGAGCCGTGTGCGGGCAGAGCGCGGAGCAGCGGGAGCAGAACCTGGCCGCCATGGAAGCCATCGTGCAGGCCACCGGCTTCCCCTTCCACCTGGCCCACCTGGAGCAGGTAGGAAGAGCTGGCCGGGGGCAGCAGAGCTGGGCTGCGCTATGGGGAGGGGGAACATGATGTGGTGCCCCCAAAACCTTCTGGAAGAAAACCGGCGGGGGCCCCCTGCTCTGTGCTGTGTTGGTCCCCACCTCCTCTGTGCCCATCTCGACCTCCCTCCTCAGGCCTTCGAGCTGCCCAGCTCCGTCCTGCGCCGGGGCACGCGGGGCAGCGACGTGCCCGGCCCCGGCTACAAGGAGGCCGTCGAGGGCTTTATCCAGCAGCAGCGGCAGGAGGTGCCCTGCGGCGACGGAGCCGCCTCCCCGGCCCAGCGCCCGGCCCGGCTCTGCACCGCGGACGTGGCTCCCGCAGAGGGGCCGGTGGCCACGGGCTCCCGGCTGCCCGACGCGGCCCTCACCCGGCAGCTGCTCCGTTTTTTCGAGGCCGCGGAGACGCTGACGGCCAAAGAGGAGATGCTGCAGATGCTGCGGTGAGGGGGGTCGTGGCCCCCGCGTTGGCCTGTCCTGCCCCTGGCCACGGCCTGAGTGGGAATGGCCCTGTCCCCGCAGGACGCACCTCATCCTGCACACGGCCAGGAGCCAGGGATACAGCAAAGTCATGATGGGGGACAGCTGCACCCGCGTGGCCATCAAGCTCTTCACGAACCTGGCCCTGGGCCGCGGCGCCTTCCTCGCCATGGACACGGTGAGTGATGTCCGTGGTCCCTTCCCCGTGATGTCTGGCACAGCCTGGTGACAACTGTCCCTGCCTGGCACATGGGACAAGTTCCAGGGGGGCCACGCTGTGCTCTGCTGGCAAGGAGAGCAGAAGGGACTTGCTTTGGGCACCATTGTGTCCCTCACTGGGTGATGTGCCCGGCTCAGAGCCGCGGGGTGCTGCAGGGCTGTGCCGTGGGACCCCGCTGTCCCTCAGCACCCATGTCCCTTTGCGCAGGGCTTCCTGGACACCCGTCACGGCGACGTGGCCGTGGTGCGGCCCATGCGCGAGTACATGGCCAAGGAGATCGCCTTCTACAACCACTTCTTCGGTGTCCCCACCATCACCACGTCCGCCCTCCGACCCAAGGTAAGGAGGGACCCGCAGCCTGTGCGGACACGCAGAGCTGGGGGGTTCCGGCTGGGGCACAGCGGGGACCGGGTGGCCCTTGGCTCTCTGCGCCCCGTTGTGCCTGAGCCCCCTGCACTCTCTCCTACAGCGCCGTGAGAAGACCAGCATCCACCGCGTGATGGAGAAGTTCCTGCTGGAGCTGCAGGTGGATTTCCCGTCCTCCATCAGCACTGTGTACCGGTGAGGCCTGGCCCCGTCCTGCGCACGAGGTGGCATGTGCCCCCACTGGGGGGGCTGGCACGGAGAAGGAGGCACCCCCAGGGGAACCAGGGCTGTTCGCTGCCTCTCATCGGCCCTGTCCTCGGGCTGCAGGACGGGCGAGAAGCTGAGCCCAGCTCCTGCGGAGGGCAGCTCCGAGTCAGAGCTCTGCCTGCTGTGCCTGTGCGCCCTGGACACCCTCATGGGTGAGTGGGGACCTTGACGGGGACGCACGTGGGTGGCCCTGGGGTGGCCACAGGCCCTGAGCTCCCAGCTGCCCTCGGGCTCGCGCAGAGGAGGAGCTGGCCCTGGAGCCCACCCTGATCTTTGACGAGGAGGCACCGCAGGGACCGGCTGGGGACAGTTGCTGCCACACGGGGACACAGGGAAGCTGCTGCCGGAGCGCCCCCATGCCAGGGTAAGGAGCCAGGGACCTCGCCGAGGCTGCGCGGGGACCCTGGGGGCCTCGGCCACCCGCTCAGCAGCGTCTCTGTGCAGGGCTGAGAGCAAAGCCGCCTTCCTGCCGCTGCTCTGCTACAGCTGCCGCCTCACCTTCAAGGAGATGGTAAGGCACCAGGGCTGCTCCCGCTCTTGCCGGAGCCGCGTGTGCCCTCCTGCCCTGCCCGGCCCCTCTCCCTCTCGCAGGGCCCCCTGGACACGCTGCCGCCCTACGTGCGCTCAGAGGCCCAGCATAGGTTGCACAGGTACCGCGGGGACAGTGGGGTGCTCCTCTGTGCCAGACCCCACAAGGGGACAGTGCATCAAACCTGAGACCACCTTCTCCCTTCCAGAGCCGAGATGAAGCAGCAGACACAGGAAGTCCTGCTGGAGAACAGTGAGAAGGACCCTGGCAAGAGCTGATGAGGCCCCAGCTGTGCCTCCTGCTGGGGACAGACCCCTGGGCCCTTTGGGATGCCCTGGATGGACGAGGTCCCACCCCTGGGGATAGCTGTGGGGACACCATCCTCATAGGATGGTGAAGGACTAGAGCCAAGGCTGGGGGACATGCTGGGTCACCCGCTGTGACAGCAGGTGCCCAAGCGGCTGCTTTTAAACCCAATTTAAATTATTTGGTCAGGGAGAGGGGGCCTACAGCCCCAGGCCCCAGCAGTGCTCAGTCCACAAGTGCCAGGGTGGCCCTCACCCCAGCCCCAGGAGCACATGAACGAGGGAGGCCTCAGTTTTGTTTTATTATGTATCTGTATAAATAAACCATTTGACTTTAAAAAAGAGTCTACAGTCCAGCTGACGGCACCAGGGGCAGCCGGCAGCCACCCGCCCACGCCCCGGGGCCACGGGACCCCGGCTCCTATTGCTTCGAGTTCAACGTGGTTGTGGCGCAGGGCTGTGGAGGGGGCGTGGGGGGGGGCCCTGGGCACCCCCTGCCCTCCTGGTGGCGACCCGGGCGAGGAAGGCACGTCGTGGTCCCCGTGGCGCTGGGACACGGGCGCTGCCGGCGCGGGGCAGTGTTTCCAAAAAACGTCCCGAAAAGCAGGAGTGCAGGTGCCCCCGCACGCTGCCCCGCGGCGCCCGGAGGGGCTGGTGGCTCCGCGTCGCGGCCATGGGGACACGCGGCGGCCCTCGGTCCCCAGCGCTCCTGCGAGGCTGCTGGCTTAAGGCATTGGCGGTGATGTCCCTGTGAGGGGGCCCGCGGCCGGGGCCGGTCCCTCCTACTCCTTCTCCCGCGTCCACTTGATCATGGTCTCGGGCGAGCGGTAGAGGAAGATGAGCTTGGCGTAGAGCTCTTCCTCCAGCTCCAGCTCGCCCGTCTCCCGCACCAGGAAGATGTCCTGGCACAGCTTGAGGATGCGGTCCACGCAGGGCAGCTCCTCGAACATGATGGAGTGCGAGATCTCGCTGAAGAAGCCGCGCACGAACTTCCCGATCACCAGCACGATGGAGACGTAGAGCCCCATGATCCTGCGAGGGGGTGCGATGAGTGCACAGGAGGCCTTCGGCCTCACTGCCGCAGCTCTGGGGGCATCCCGCCCCATCCCTCCCGGCTCCCCACGCACCCGTAGCCGGCCAGGAAGCCCAGGCTGGGCGGGCTGACTTTGTCATTGAAGATGACCATGGGCAGGATGTTGCCGTCGCGTGCCGGCGCGTCCTTCAGCCGCACCACCCACCACTCGAGGAAGCTGTCGCTGCCGCGGCCCGAGCCCACACGCTCCCGCTTCAGCTGCACCTCCACGTCCAGGTAGCTGTCCTCGCCGTCTGGGCACGCGCGGAGCCGTCAGGGCACGGCCCTGGGGACCCCCGGAGCCCCCCGAGCCCAGCACCCACCTGGCAGCAGCTGCTTCACAGGGTTGGCCTCGGGACCGTTGGGCGCACGGATGTACTTGGGGAAGAGCTTGGGCACTTGCCTGCGAGAGAGCGTGGGTGAGCGAGGAGAGGTGGCTGGTGGGTCCCGCGGCCACCGGCAGCAGCCGGGGCGGGGGTCCCGCGGGCAGCACCCCCTGCCCGCCCCGGCGCACTCACACGGGGGTGTTGCGGGTGCCCTGCAGCAGCGCGGCCAGCTCCGCGCGCTCGGGCGCGCCGGGCTGCAGGTCCGTGGTGTGCTTGTCGAAGGTGTGCTCCACCGTGCCGCCCTTGCCCAGGTCCCTGCGGACACGGCGCGCTGAGCGGGGCCGGCCCGCCGGAGCCACGGCCCCTGCCCGGAGCCGCCCGCGTCCCGGCGCTACCTCTGGAAGGTCCAGGTGAGGCGCAGGGTGATGTCGGAGGAGCCGTTCTGCAGCTCGCGCCGCATCTGCTCCCGGCTCGGCGGGCTGATGCTCCACAGCGAGCCCGAGCTGCCCTCGATGCGGGCCGTGACGATGTCCTCGTAGCTGTACAGCGTGATGAACTGCATGGCCACCTGGGCGGAGGGACGGGCACGGCTCAGCCGCGGCCCCCACGCAGCCCCCCGGCCATGCCCGGCTCCGCGCCCTGCGCCCATGGCCCGGCGCAGGCACCGCAGGGTGTCGGGGCTCTTTTTACCGGCTGCCTCTCAAACTCGTTTGTCAGGGCTTCGTAGTCCTGGGGGGTGAAGGGCTGGATCGACTGCTGCTGGGCGCTCATGGTGAACAGCGGCTGCGGGGGCACACGGACGAGGCGGCATCAGCCGGGGGGGCCCAGGCATCCGAGCTCCGCGCCGCAGCCCCGGGGGGCACAACCCGCTGTGCTCACCTCGTACCCCCCCAGCTTGAGCGTGACGGTGACGTCGATGGGGTGGTTCACGACGCCCACCACGGAGCGCACCAGCGACATGAAGAGCAGCGGGAACCAGATGATGGCCACGAGGAAGAGGATGATGAGGCCCCCCATGCCATACTTCACTATCTTCTTCTTCTTCTGCCCCTTGGGCTGCGGGTATTTCTGCAGGCGGACAGTGGGCTCAGCGTGGTGCCAGGGGCTCCGGCTCGGCCAGGCTGGGGGACATGTGCAGCTCCCTGCCTGGCACGCGGGGTCAGGCAGAGCGATGCCGAGGTCCCACCTTCTCCGTCTCACGGCTGCACTTGATGATGAAGATGTTGGCATAGATGTCCTCCACGCACATCCAGTTGGACAGGGACAGCGTCGTGTCGGTCCAGACCCAGTCCATAACAGCCCGCAGCTCCACCAGGAAGGGCACGAGGCGAAACCTGCCGGGAATGGGAGAGTAGCCGTGCTGGATGGCAGCATCTGTCCCGCCCCGCCGGCTGCCCCACAGCCAGGACAGACTGTCCCATGGGACACTCGCCACCCTCCGTCCCCTACCCTTGGAAGAGGAAGAGGTTGAGGTGGTTGTATTTCTTGGTGAGGAAGTTGCCCAGGATGCGGGTAGGGTATCCGCAGCGGATCTGGTAGGCTGACAGCGAGAAGTAGATGCACTTCACGAAGTACCACAGCTGGGCCACTGTGTTGAGGCTGAACAACCTGCAGGCACCACAGGTGGGGACCCGTAACTCCTCTGGCCGCCTGATCCCCCCTAGTTGGGCCACCAATGCCGGGCCAGTGGCTCACAGCAACACCAGGGGCATCAAGGTGACATGAAGGCACCAAGCAAGTGCCTCAGCTCTGGATACCCCCAGACCCCTTCAGTGCTAGCAGGGGCCACCCAAGGAGCAACCCCATGGATGCACTGGGGTGGGGGGCACGGCCGGGCCGGTACCTCTCGGTGACGGCCGGCAGGATGAAGAACATCCAGAGGTGGATGCTGAAGACCAGGATGACCTGGAAGATGAGCTTGCCCAGGACGGTCTTGCGGAGGTAGAGCGCACGGTCGATCACCATGGTGGTGAACTGTATGAGCAGCATGACCAGGAAGGCCTCCGGCACCTGGTCGTCCGACAGCGAGGACGTGATGTCGGCAGCCGCCGAGTGTTTCTGGAGGAACAGGAGATGTGAGGACACAGCCCGGCCTGCCCTGTGTCACCTCACGCCACCCTGCAGAGCTGCCCGTGGCCCCGCTCACCCCAAAGGCCCAGAAGCCGAAGATGATGATGATGAAGTCAACCACGTCAGCCAGGAACATGAAGGCGTAGACGTCGGTGGCGGCCCGGTACTGGGTGTGCAGGATGTCGTGGAAGAAGCCGCGCACGGGCTGGTACATGTTCTGCGCCCTGCAGGGGACGAGGGAACAGAGGGGACGGGTGTCCCACGGGCTCGTGCCACAGCCCTCCACCCTGGCCAGCACCATGGGGCACTCACATGGTGAGGAAGAAGAGCTTGACCTGGAGCCCAAACTTCTTCAGCTTCTTCCGAGAGTGGCTCTGCTTCACCTCTTCCTCCCCCTCTTCGTCGTCCTCCTCTTCCTCCTCTTCCCCGCCATGCCCTTCAGACACAGCACAGGTATCAGCATTGGGACAGCAGGGCCAGGGCACTTGGGACCCCATCTTGCCCGGCCCCAGCACCTCCCTCCCCGGGCAGCAGTGGGTGGGAAACGCCGCTCACCTTCCTCCATGGCCTCCGGCCTCTTGCTCCAGAGCTGCCGCTTCTTCCTCCGGAAGCGGAGGTGGCTGCCGCCAGCCCCGGTGCCCTCGTCCTGCCCCAAGGCATCGTCCTCCTGCTCCGGCCCCACGGCCACTGCTGGCGCCCCCGGCTCTGCCAGTGCCTCCGGCCCCTCGTCACCACCCGCCAGGGGCTCTGCTTCCTCCCGCCGCTCCTCCTCCTCCTCGTCCTCTGGTCGCTTCTTGGCCAGAGGATCCTCCTCATGGTCCCACAGCCCGTAGCACTGGGGAAGGCCACCCAGTTAGCAAGAGCCCGGCTGGGACCCACCGCGGCTCCATGTGCTTCGCCCCCCTGTGCCACCCCATCTCTGGCCATCCTGCTCCCAGAGAATCATGGACGCTAAAGCGTCCCGGGGACCGGAGCCACCAGAAATCGGTGTCTGGGTTGGAAACGAGATGGAGCTGCCCAAGGGATGGAGATCGTATAGTCATTATGGTTGGAAAAGACCCTCAAGATCATCAAGACCATCCGAGATGCCCAAGGGCCGGACCCCCCGCAGCAGCGACGCTCCGGCGCTGCCGCGAGCCCCCTGCTCACCAGCAGCAGCGAGCGGTGGAAGAAGAGCGCCAGGAGCTGGAGGAGGTCGTACTTGATGTAGCGGTCGGTCTTCTCCAGGCCCAGGATGCGGGGCGGGAAGAAGGGCTTGCCCTCGTTGCGCACCAGTGTGGCGTAGCTGTTCCAGGGGAAGAAGCCGAACTGGAAGAGGTATTTGAGCAGCACCATCACCTGCGGAGGGGCAGGGGTCAGCGGGAGGCGGCGAGCCCCGGCGCGGGTCCCGCGAGCCCCCGCCGCCCGCGCCCACCTCGGTGAAGATGATGGCCGTCATCCAGAAGCGCTTGCTGGGCCGGGGGATGGAGAGCATGGCCCAGAGGAAGACGAGGATGGGCAGGAAGAGGGAGATGACGGAGGCGGTCACCATGTTGTTGAGGATGATGATGAAGTAGCAGAGCAGCTCCGAGTGGGCGGCCACGCAGTGGTAGGCGGCCAGCAGCAGCTTGAGGAAGCGGTTGTGTGACCGGTAGAACTGATCCGACTCTTCCAGTGTGGCGAAGTAGAGGCGCCTGCGGGGCACGTGGGGCTCAGCCGACACCGTCCCGGGGGCACTGCCACCCTGGGGTGCATTGTCACTGTCCCCGTGGGCACCGCCACCCTCAGGTAGCTGCACCTGACCCCCATCCCGGTGCCGGTACCGGTTGAGGAGCAGCTCGCTGGCGGTGCGGGTTCGGTTCTGGGGAAGCGCCAGCAGCTCCCGCGAGCCGGCCACGTCCTCCCGCGAGCCGGCCACGTCCTCCTGTGAGCCCAGGGCCGGCAGCTGCTCCTGCTGCTCTGGGGCGGTGCCGGGATGCGCGGCCCGCTTGGCTCCTCCGCACCCGCTGGGGATGGCAGGGGACAGACCCTGAGCCGCTCTCCCCGTGGGGAGCCACGCGGGGGCACACGGGGACGTCCCTGCTGCCCAGCTGAGCCCCGCGGGGCCGTCTATGCACCTGCCTTGAAGCGAGGCCGTTTTGGGGCTCGGTGCCCCCCGTCGCCCACCGGCTCGGCTCCTCAGGGCCGTCGTCGGGTGGCAGCACGTAGAGCTCGTCCAGGACGCCCCGGCGCACGTCCTCGCCCTGCGGATGGGTGCAGCGGCAGTGGGACCGTGCTGGGCCGTGCCCCACGCCAGGCTGTGTCCCCGTCGGGCCCTGTGCCCGCTCACCTTGGCCAGCCGCTGCGTGAGGACGTATCTCTCGACCCGCAGCACCGTGGACATGTCCGTGTGCTCCTTGTTGAAGGTGTCGAGCCACTGGGTGAGGCCGTCCACCATGGCCTGGCACAGCACCCACAGGAAGCGCAGCGTGTTCAGCGCCCGCTGCAGCACGTTGCCCCGCTCTGTGATGGCGAGGAGGGAGAGAGGGCGGCGCTTTCGCAGCAGCTCGTGTCCCCGCGGACCCCTGCAGTCCTGCCTCCCACCTACCTGACCCTTCCTCCTCCTCTTCCTCCTGGTCTTCAGCCTCTGCAGGTGCCTCAGCCTCCGATGCCCTCTGCCCTCCGCCGTCCCCTGCAAGGCAGATGGTGCTCAACCCTATTGTAGCCATCAGAGAGTCCCCTCTCGTGCGGGAAACCCCGCTGAGATGATGCCCTCCTTAGGGGATCCCAGCAGATGCATCAGACGGGGTCCCCTGAGCGCCCTGCAGCCCCGTTCGCGAGGCGGCTGGGCGAGCGGTCCCACCTGCAGCGAGCTCAGCGCCCGGCTGCTCCAGCTCCTGCTGCTCCTGCTGCCTCAGCGCCGTCTTGGTGTTGGTCATCCAGGCCTGGTAAGCCAGCTGTGCCGGGAGGGGACGGGGCCGTGAGCGCGCGGGGGTCCCGGCCTGGGTGCCCCCTGCCCGCCGGCGCCGCGCTCACCTGGAAAGCGCTCTGCTTGCCCGGCCGCGGCTCCTCCGGAGCAGCCTCCTCCTCCTCCTCGCTGTCCGACTCGAAGAGGAAGTATTCGCCCGAATGCAGCACTGCCGGGGCGGCACAGCGCGTCACCGGGTGCCACGGGGTGTCACCGGGTGCCACGGCACAGCCGGTGCGGACCCCACTGCCGTCCCCCCAGGGCTCTGCCCGAGCCCCGGGACACCAGTGGGTATCCCCACTGGAGATGGCAGCATGAGGACTCCGCATGGATGTCCCCACAGTGGCATCCAGAAAGGCTCCCAGAGGGAATGCTGGAGCCGCCCGAGTCGCTGCCCCGTTAGTGCCCGGTAGCAGGAGAAGCCCTGGTTAACGTCCTGCAGCCCAGAGAGGGGACAGGGGACATGCGGGTGGCAGCTGGCCCAAAGCAGCCTCACCAGCGCTCCGCGCGGCCCCGCGGGTGTTAGCGGCCCCGGCGGAGAGACCTGGCCGTGGGGCAGCGCCCCGGTTAGTGCCCCGTGCGGGGCAGTACCTGCGGCGTGGTCTAACCAAGGCCGCCACCACCGCTCCCTGCGCCGGGACGGGTCCGCCTGGCCGCCGGGCTCTGTGGAAGGGCACGCGCGGCACTGAGACCTGCCGCGCTCGCTGCACGGCCCCCGGCAGGGAGCCGGGCAGAGCGGGAGGGTTGGTTCACCGCAACGCTCCGGCGCGGGGGCGTCTCGCTGGGGCCCTGCCAGCGAGGACGTGGGACGAGCCGAGGGTGACGGGCAGTGGTGACAGGTCGAGGCCACCCTGCTGTGCCCCAGGATGGGAAGGGGAGAGGCTGGAGGGGCCGGGAGCACCAGGGTCTCACCTGGACTGGCCTCGTCCTGGCCCTCGCCGGCGCCGCCAGGCAGCCGCTCCTGGTGGTACTTCTCCTGCTTGGCCCGGATCCGCTCCATCCTGCGAGGTTCGGGCTGCTTCGGAGCGGCTCCGAGCGCAGACCTCCCCAGGGGATGTCCAAGCCCCAGAGGGGTCCCATAGAATCCCCCATCCCTCCCCGGGCACCCAGCACATAGGGGAGCCCCTTTACACCAAGCGGTGGTGGGGAAGCAATGGGGACCCCCCAAAACTGACTCACTGCCGCTTGAGCTGCGCCAGCGACTTCTTCTCGGCCTGCCGGTGCGAGCGCATGCTCTTCAGGATGCTGGCCTTGAACAGCGCGACACCCCTGCGGGGACAGCACGCGGCGTGAGCGAGGCCACGGCCGCCCCGTCCCCCCCAGAGCCCCCAGCCCACCTGGAGGCCTGCAGGGCCGAGGCTTGGAGGTCCAGCATGACGTGCAGGTAGTAGTGGCTGAGGAAGACGCGGCGCTGGAGCAAGAGGAAGAAGAAGCAGATGCTGTCCCAGATGATGCCGGCCTCCTCCACGGGCAGGGAGCAGTCCTGGTCCTTTCCCATCTCCTTGGCTGGCAGGGCAAGATGGGGACAATGAGGCAGGGCCGACTCCCAGTGTCCCGGGGCCGAGGCGGGCGCGAGGGCGGGCAGGGCCGGTCCCCTGGCCCCGGCACTCACGGTCGTAGTAGCCCTTGACGGTGCACACCAGGCTGAAGAGCTGGATCACCCAGCAGAAGTTGCTCTGCATCTGCTGCACGAAGACGCAGGAGAGGAGCTGCGGGGGCAGAGTGGGGGCTCAGGCGCCTGCTGGACCTGCGAGCCACCCGGCACCCGCAAAACCCGGGAGGCTCCCGGGGGTTGCAAGGACGCCGCGGTGGCTCCTCATGGAGCTCCTTGGCTCCGCGATGCCCGGATGGGTGCCAGCAGCCCGGCGTCCTCACCGACAGCATGTTTTTGGAGATGATGACGGTGATGTTGTAGAGGATGAGGCAGTCCCAGAGCACCAGGCGAGCCCGCGCTGGCTTGCGCAGCATGGCGGTGCCGAAGAGTAGGAGGTAGAAGCAGGCGAGTAGGTAGCCGAGGCCGAAGAGGCTGATGCGGGTGGCACCGGTGATGAAGACCACGACGAGGACGAACCAGAAGAGGTAGCGGAAAACCACCACCTTGACCATGTCCAGGTAGGACCTGCGGGATGAGGTGTTCAGAGCAGGGTCCCCATTCCCTCCCAGCACCTCCAGGTTTTGGGATACAGAAATAGGCTGCCAAGCAAGGAAGGGACAACCGAGGAGGACCCAAGTGGACACATCAGCCCTATCTGGGGATCCCAGTGCTCTTCTCAACTAGAGGTCCTAGGGTAGAAAGCCCCAAGGTCCCACCCCAGGCTTGAGGGGCTCCCGTCCTAGGGTCCTGTGCCAGCTGTGAGGGTCTAGTCCCAGACCGGGGGGTTCCTGGTGCCGAGGGGATGCTGTCCTTGTCCCCAGAGAGCTCCAGCATCACGGAGCCCATCCCCACGCCTCGAGGACCGCACTGCCTGAGGGTCCCTATCCCCAAGGAGTGCCATCCCAGGCA
>VZSV01000008.1:13447500-13494564 GCA_013398735.1 Nothocercus julius
CCCCCCGTACAGGGAGTCTCGGTGCCCGCGGAGCCGCCGGTGCGCGGAGCCCCCCGTACAGGGAGTCTCGGTGCCCGCGGAGCCGCCGGTGCGCGGAGCCCCCCCGGACAGGGAGTCTCGGTGCCCGCGGAGCTGCCGGTGCGCGGAGCTGCCGGTGCACGCACCCTCAGTGCTCTCGGTGCACGGAGCCCCCGCTACATGGACCCTCGGTGCTCCCGGTGCATGGAGCCTCGGTGCTTGGTGCTGCCGGTGCACGGAGCCCTGGTTCGTGCAGCCTCGGCGCTCCCGGTGCATGGAGTCCCTGCTGCACGGAGCCTCCGGTGCACGGTGCTTGCAGTGCATGGAGTTTCGGGACTCCGGTGCCCAGTGTCCCGGTGCTTGGAGCGTCGGTGCAACCGCTGCTCAGTGCCCTGGTGCATGATGCTCTCAGTGCACGGTGCCCCCGGTGTACGGAGCCTGGGTGCTCGGTGTGCACAGTGCACGGAGCCTCGGTACTCCGAGTGCTCAGTGGTCCCAGTGCATGGTGGCCCTGGTGCACAGAGCCCTGTTGCACGGTGCCCCTGCTGCATGCAGCCTCGGTACTCCAAGTGCTCCGTGCTCCCGGTGCATAGAGCTCCGTATCCACAGTGCCTTGGAACCCTGTGTGCAGGGAGCCTGGGTGCCCTGGTGCACAGAGTCCAAGGGCCCGCCCTGCACTGCACTTTGGTTCCCTGGTACTCGGTGCCCCTGAGTGCGCAGAGCCCAGTTACCCTTGCGCACGGAGCCCACGCACCCCCGGCACACAGCACCTGGGTACTCGGGTACTTCTGGGCACAGAGTCCTGATCCCCCTGGTCCACAGGGCACGCTGGTGCACCGTGCCCCGGCCCCGGTGTCCCGGTACCTGGGAGCGCAGTGCCCTGGTCCCCGCAGCACGGAGCCTGGTACCCTGGCGCAGAGCAGCTCCGTGCCGGGCCTGGCCCCAAGCAGCTCGGCAAGGTCCCCCATGCTCGGGGGGGATGCTCAGGCCCCCTTCACCCGGAGCACCTCCTGGCACAGCCGCTCATGAGGGCTCCTGCTCTGCT
Source organism: Nothocercus julius (assembly GCA_013398735.1). Taxonomy (NCBI): domain Eukaryota; kingdom Metazoa; phylum Chordata; class Aves; order Tinamiformes; family Tinamidae; genus Nothocercus; species Nothocercus julius. The sequence continues at coordinate 13,448,564 of VZSV01000008.1, forward strand.
CTTCTCTCGCCAGCCCTGGATTGCGTTTTGGGTCGTTAAAGCTGCTGGCTCAGATTAGACTCCTCAGGGAAGATAACGGCAGCCCAAGCAAGAGGCTGGGCCCGGCGCAGCGCCTGGGCGGGCACGGAGGTCAGGGCGCTCGCGCTGCTCCTATCGCCCATCTCCCGCGCGCAAACAGCGGTTCGCTAGCGAGGGGCCGGGGACGCGGTGCTGGGTGGTGACCGGCCCTGCTTGCACTAGCAGCTCTCATCTGGACGTGCTCCAAATGCACCCGGGGGCCTCTTGGGCTCTCCACGGGGACCCAGCCGCTTTGCCGCACTCCTTCCCTTCTCCATGTGGAGCCGTCCAGAGGGTCTCCTTGGCCAGGTGCCCACGGGATGGATGGATGGATGGATGTCCCGAGGTGCCGGTCGGTGCTCTCGGAAAGCTCGCGTAGGAGGCAGCCTGCGCTGCCGGCGTTCACAGCAGCGCGGACGAAGATTTTCCCTGAAGTCAGATTATCTCTTTGGCACTGGAAAATCCTCCCGAGCAGCTGCTGCGAGAAATGGGCCGCAAATCAGGCACGCAGCCTCCCTGGCCGGGGCTCCACGGCAGCCTCGCTGCCTCCGAGCGGCCACGGAGGTTTCTCCTTTGCAGCTGCACCGGCCAGGACATGCCCAAGAGCCCTGGAATAACCTCACCCTCGCTAACCCTCAGCTTCACAGGCTACAAATTGCACCTCCGGGGACTGGTTTCTACCTTCCCGAGCAAATGAGTTTCCCTGCAACCTCTCAAACAAGAGCGCTGGCTCCTGCCCTGCTTTCCATCTGCAGCGAACTTTCCTAGGAGCGATTTCCAGCGGCGATGCCAAATTGCGCTCGTCGCGGAACAAGCGCCGGAGGTGCTTCGAGATCCGGGCGGGAGCGGTGCTGTGTATTAACCTGGCAGCGTGGCCCGGGCGGGTGCAGGAGCCGCACGGCCAGCTCCGAGCTGCCTAACGTGGCAGTTAGGAGCGCTCTGCTGAGCGTGGAAGTTTCTGTTCCGCTAAGGGCCTGAAAATTTCAGCGTCAAGTGGAACAAAATGCCCCCATTTCAACATCACCCACATGGGGAAAGGAGAACTAACGTGTGCTCCCTGCCCCGCTGCAGCGCTTCAGCTCGCAGCCCTAGATACGCACTTTAAACCCATTAAAAAACAAAACAAAACAAATTTGCAATATCTTATTTCGACAGCACAAGAATGCAGCTTGCAAGCTGGGCTTGCGACTGACATTTCAATCCCAAATAATTTGCTACCTTTGTTCCCTCAGAGAGCGGCGAGGGGCTTGTGGAGCAGCCCCGGGGAGCAGCAGTCGAACCCTTGTCCCGCTGGCCGGACCCAAAACGCTGCCCTGCTCTGGCCGCGAGTTTGGGCCTCATCCGGGACTAATGGATTTGGGACTCTGCGGGCCCAGACCCGCCAGCTCCTGGGCCCCTTCCCTGCAGCTGGGAGTTGCGCTGCGATGGCCGCGGTGCCTGGCGGGTGCAATGCAATTCCCCTTTTTTTCTATCTCTTTTGGTTGGCAACCTATCTTTATTTAGGGTTCTTTATGTGCAAGTATATATTGCAAAGTAGGCTTTGAGCAACAACAAATCAGCTATGGAAGAGGACATAAAGAAAACTAGCAAATACTGTCTTTTCCTAAAGTAACCATTTCTGCACCCCCAAATAAAGAACCTGAGATTTCAGTTCTTGCCTTGTAACTGTTGAGAAAAGAGCACTGCTTAATGCAGGAGGCAGCTCCGTATCACTTGCTGAGACCATACAGAAAACTCACATCAAATATACTCAGAAATGAAAAGCAGAAGTAGGTTTCCAACTGATGTAACTTTAAAGAGAGATAAAAAATCAGCCTCCTCGCTGCAAAACAGCTACTCGGATGTGGAGTGTTGCTTAGGAAGAGGGCAGATGTGCATGGGGCCCGTGCAGTTCTCGAGGGCCAAGGACTACAGCAAGATCCCCAGGGAGTCGTTTTGCTCCCAGCCCTGCCAGGGAGGCTGCTTGCAATTTTGCCCAGCACAACTCGCTTCCAAACACAGCCTTTTCTCCCCAGATCCCACATTTAAGCAGTGTCTTACCTTCCAAATTTTCCCTTTGGGCGCTGTGAGCGTTTAGCAGTGCGAGCGGGAAGACGTTGTCCTCCCTGGAAATCGGGGCATTCCCAAACTTCCCTTCATCTCGGCCACTTGGCCTTGGGTGAGATCGCGAGGTTTTGGAAGCCATCCATGCTGGCCGGGAAGGATGCGGTTCGACGGGGAGCGGGAATGGCCAGCGCCGAGCAGCTTCCCGCAGCCGGGAACGCTCCCGAGCCCGCCAGCCTCCTCCTCGGCAGCATTAGCTCCGGTTGCTTTGCTAAAAGACCCGCTGTCAGCCTCAGTATCCTTCGGGAAGCTCAGTCCCCAGGCACCGCGTGGCATTTTATTAGCAAATAACGGGGCATCACCCGCCTGCATTCGGCTCAGCTCCTTCCCATTTTCACTTTTAATATTGTATCCCAGGGCTCGCACTTAAAAGGCAGAAGAGCTTTATCTGCCACCGCCGCGCTCAATACCGTGTGCGGGGCATTAACCTTCCTCTAAGTGCTTGGAATTGATCTCCTGCTCTCCAATTCCAGTGTTCACATCCCCAAATTGTTGATCCACGGAGACTAATTTGCCACCGAAATAATCCATTTGTCGCCGCGGGTTTTTAGAGGGAGGCTCCGCTTTCGCAGCCCGGCAGCGCAGAGGACTTTGCCACGATTATTAGCGACATCAATTTCATCCGCTTCCCGGCACGGAGCGCCCGACGATTACACGGCTCCAGGGCAGAGCGCGGACTCGAGAGGCTAATGGGAAATTAGAGGCAAGCAGGCAATTCCTCGGACCCTTAGCCGGAGAAGATATTAAGCTTTGAGCGTTTAGGAGGCATATTTAAATACAAAGAAGGGATGTCACGCAGTTAGGCACCGTCCCTGCAGACATCAGCTCTGCTCTGGCTCTCACATCCTGCACGTGCTGCTTGAGCATCCGCAAAACGGCTCCATGCTGCAGGTCCCCAGCGCACAGCCAAGGCCCGAGAGCTGCTTCCCTGGCCACCCAACACAGCTACCTGCATTTCTGAGCTGCCCCGTACAGGCTCACGGCATCTATTTCTGCAAAATATAATTTTATACAGCGCAGGTGCACACACACACGTGCTGGGGAATTCATCCATGTTATAATCTAATTCATGGAAAACAAACCAAGCTATTTTAAAGCCAAGCCAGTCCCATGATCTGGAAGGCATCGCTGCGGGACTGTCCCCGAACTAGGCATGATTCAGGTATGTGCAAACAGATCATGTACTGCATGCTGGACAAATTACTTTATTTTTGTGCATTAGTTCCTCATCCCTCAACTTTAAAATCTGTACATCTTTGAGAAAGGCACTGAGTTAAAATTTGTTAATTAATTCTGAAAATTTAATTAAAATTCTTCTTAGCTAGCCAGTTCTATTAATTAAACTTAAAGCAGTGGCTTCCCCACACTAAACCTCAGTCTTTTATACTAGATGAGCATGAAGCAGGTAAGTAAACATGAAGTGATTTCACTCAGAGGCAGTTCTCAAGAGCTGCATGTGAAGTTTAAGTTCAACATCTGTGCTTCAAGAACCTACTTTTTTGAAACAAGATGAGGCCTTGACGAGTTTGGTAACTGAACCTGAGTGCACAGAGAGTGCAGGTCTTGTCCAAGCAAGTTACACGGAGGCGGGAAAAGCAGTATCTCCAAATCCGTCAGCTGTGAAAGGGAAAGGAAGGGCCTGGCACGCCAGGAAGCGCGGGACGCAGCAGACACGTTCCTAACTGCGTGGGAGCGGACAGCAGTTTGCAGGGAGTTGTAGCGACAGACTCCCTCATCTGGTGGTATCTTTATCTGCTATTAGTTCTGAGCATCTCTAGGGGACTGAAGCAGGGGAGCAAGAGAACAGAAAATAAAGTTACTGTTTTTTTTTTTCCCCTCCTGATTTCCAGCACCACTCATCGCTGCTGGAAATCCTCCGTCATCCTTCTCATATAGTCATTGAAGAATAGATTGATCTGAATCTCTTGAGCTACACACACCGTGTCAGGACAAGGAGAAACATCCTAGATGACCTGGAAACGCCTCGAGAGACCAGAGGAACAAGAGGGGACATCACAAGGCAGCTAAGAGCTGCCTGGACAACGAACAAGCCCTGTCTGTGGATGAGCAGCGAGATCCAGAGTCCAGGATGGGTCTGCTGGATGCTGCTGCCTTTGGCTGTGATTTCTGACAGGTGGGACAGTAAGAGCCAATGCAAGAGCTGTACTTACTACAGCCTTACAGGATTATCCAGGCGCGTGCTAGGAATTTGTGGCGAGCACTGCAGGTAGCGAGCAGCACGACAGCGGATGCAATGGGAGCATCTGGGTTTATAAGGAGGTATGAACAAAACCGCTCGCAGCAGCTGCCACGGAAGCAGAGCATTCCAGCCATCTGGAGTCCCACGCTCGGCTTGGGAAGGCAGCCCTGCGGTTTTCTGGCATGGAAGAGGGCATGGGTACTGCCTGCAGCAGCGCAGGGGTGGACATGGAGCTGGCAGTGCCCACACAGCCTGCCCAGGGTGGCTTCTAGCTACGCCCTGGGGGCCTCACACTAACTGCATTAGGTTCTGCACAAGAAACGGTAATTAGCAGTGGTAATAGGTGTGAAAAACATGGAGAAGGGGATGAAAACTCCGTCATGGAAGGGTGTGAAGGGTCTGCATTTGCGAGGAGGAATGTTTAGAGAAGCGCTACACCCGGCTGTGGAAAGTTTGCACAAGGAGAATTCCTCTGAGAGCGCGCTGGAAACAGGGTCAAGAGGTAACGTCTGATGTAAACGGGCATTTCTGAGCCTCGACTTGGCCGGGCCCTGATCATGAGACTCGAAACGTGACTTCAACCATATTTGGGCCCAGATTTCCAGAAATGCAAAAAAACCTTTAAATGAGCAACTGCCCCCCAGCTTCCTGAGAACAGCCCACATACCAGCAAGGAGGCAACACTTACACAGACGCTGTCCTTGACGTCCTTTGTAACATACCTAGCGAATGTCTGCGGCTGCACGCGGAAGGGATGGGGTGTTCTCCTCCCTCGAGCCCATCCTTCATTCGGGAGCGCCAGAGGCAGCGCTTGTTTGCTCTCTGCCCTGCACAGGGGCCATCCAGCTGCATCCAGTACTCACAAATTTAGGAAGAAAAAAGCAAGCTGGTGCCCAAAGGTTTCACAGTGGAAATCAAATGTTAAAACAACAAGTTGCATGCAAAGAAAATATGGCCAGTTTGGGCAGGGCTCCTGGGTTCAGGCTCCCTGAATATCCCCGGCCGTCAGAGCGGGGTAGTGGAAGGAGTGATGATTCGAGGGAAGGATGGGTGGAAGGAGCGGGAGGAAAGGTGCATTTCTGAGGTAATGGCAGACTTGGGGTTGTCTACGGAGCTTTTCCAGTCAAAATTGTCTTCATTGAACATTTACCATTTACGGCAACAACTAAAGCAGAAGAGAGGACAAGCTAAAACCCTGAGCGCTACCAATATAAACATTGGTCCTTTTGGAAGAGCAAGTGATGATATCATACATCCCACCCTTCCTGTGTAAACAGGAGTGCCAACATGAGAAAACATGCATTGTAAACCATATATCCGGTTGGTTATGGCTTTTTTGAGTAGCTCTTGAGATCAGTGAGGCCAGATGCACTTCTTAGGTTCAGACTCAGGCAGTTTCAGGCACTTTCCTAGCTTCTCACAGCCAGGGGGAGACCAATTCTGTGCAAAACAAGCAAGAGAGAGACAGAAAAATGAAGCTTAGCATTCACACGACATACCTGCTAAGCCCTGCACCCGAACTGCCCCCCTTTGATTCTCACAAAGAGGCTCTTATGTCCTGTTTGAAAAATGAGACTGCTTGCAGCTCTTCCCAACTCCAAATCCTATCCGAAAGGCTTCAGGAAAGACTACAGATCCTTCTGCAAGAGCAGATTCGGTCTTCTCCCGGGATAGAGGCAGCAGTTCCCGCTGTGCACCCTGCAGTCTGCTGGGTCTGCCTCTCTCCCGTCACAGACCACAGAGTTTTGGTGAAACCTCCCAGTTTGCCTGGGATCCAGAGAGCAGCTGTAATTCTCAGCACGTTCATTCTCTAGCCCTCCCTCTCTCTATGTCTACCCATCTACTGCAGATTCGTGCTGTCACCTATTAAAGGTCAATTCAGCTCTGAGCTACTGCCTTTTATTTTATTTACTTTTTTTTTTTTTTTTTTTTTTTTTTTTTTTTTTTTTCTCCTCGACATTTGCATTTGCTTGGAATTGAATTCCTTTGGGACAGAAAGGCTGAGTCCTAAATAAAATGCCGAAGCGGCTCTATATTCCATATAGCTGACAACAGATGGCAGTGGCACTCCAGCTATCTCTGCAGGCAAGGGAGAAGGCAGAGGGGGATTTTGGTGGAAGGCACCTCTCTGCACGAAGGGCTTCAGATTATGTAGAAACAATTAATGCTGTTTTTAAATCTGTTGCTCATTTTCAAAATGCACAACCACTGCTGGATCTTTCATATGCTTGACCATTCTGCAGAGGCAACAGAGATCCAAAGAAACAAAGAAAACGTTCATTCTTTTGCAAAAAACATAGATGGTATCTGCTTCAGCCTCCTGGGGCAAGTCAGCTTTCCTGGCTCCGAGCTTTAAGATCTGAGCTCACTGTGCGCTGCAGGTCAAATACACGCAGGCCAGCGCTGCTCCACCGCATGGGACAACTTCTCCTCTCCTTCCACAAGAGGAAAATGCAGCAGAACGGGCTGCTCTGCAGGGGCTTCATCTACGCTGCTGGTAGGACACTCCACAGACGTGCCAGCAAACACATCCCCTGCTCAGAGGGCTGCAAGTTGCTACTCTTCCATCACTCCCCAAAATGCAGTAGCAGCTACAAAATGATCCATCTGCTTTGCTTGCGGATAAGCGAGGACAATTCTTCACTTCTGTTCCCACGAGAATATTAAATGTCCAGATCAAATAAATGCGCGAGAAAATTTAGAATACTCTTCAGTGTGGTATTGTCAAGTGACGTTTATCCCTCAGCATTCTCCAAAGAGATTTAAGGCACAACCAACCCCAGCGATACTATCACCCAGACAAGACTGCGTTATCCTCATGTCTGGTTTCAAACGACACACGATAATTTGCTGCCTCTGTTGAATTTAGCTTTGTGTATAATTAGCCAGTTAGAAGTTCGCTTGAAATATAAAATCCATAATGTAAAAAAGCTTTCTTCTGGGACTTAAACACCTCTCCAGGGACATGAATACTACCCAGCCCAGTGGAAAGAGCTTTCTGTTTCTGAATAACCTGGTGAGACCCAGTCCAAGCACAGTCATTCACTGCCTCTGATTATAGATTAGCAAACACGGTTGAACTTGGCCAAGCACAGGACATGACCATAGGCCGAGCCCAGAGACTGGTGTGAGAAAAGCCAGAACTTCCTAATTGAGATAAGCAACAGGACATCCTCAGGGAAACATCTGACTCTCGCCCAAAGAGAGGGCTATGAAGCATGGGACCTCTAGTCTTCTTCCACTGCACAACCTAAAGACACAGGGTGCTGACGAACACGGAGAGCAGATGCTTTCACAGCACCTCAGCACACTGCACCAGGGGAGCTGCAGGATAACAGAACATGGCTACGCTTTAGGAACCAATTTTGGAGTTGGTGGCAGGAGAGAAGAAATGTCTTTCCAGGCTCTGGCAGCAGCCAGGCGCTGGGGAGAGAGCCTGAACCCATAAGGTCCCCAAGGAGCTAAGAACAGTGTTTCTTAAGGGAAAAGTTGAATAATGTAGGAAAACAACACAGAAACAATGGCCCTTCAAGTCTTTTTCCTACTTAACATCCAAAAACAAAAAAAATGTGACAAAGCTAAGAAAAGTCTTTGCCTCCTCACTGAGGAGAGACTATTCCATATTCTGCACTTCTCTGTCTGGGTAGAAATAGACTCTAAGCAGCAGGTATTTGTCTTCTGCTTCAGAAGTGTATTTCAGCCTCAGGAAAATTTGGCTGTTGTTATTTTGTGCCAGCCTTTACAGGCACATGCCTTTATATTCTAGATGTCTGGAGACAGAAACTCTTGTCATCTAGCATCTTACCCCCTCAAACCATGCCGTTTCTTCCCCAGGTTCTGTATAAACCCAGGACTGTTTCAGAGGAAAGCCACACTAAAACACAATGCAGAACTGGAAACAAGTATGGCTTGATCCAAGCCATAAAAAATTTGGAAAAGACAGGCTTAGGTGGATTTGGGGAAACCAAGTGTAGGACCAAGGATATTCACACACATCACTGAAAAGACAAGAGCCACTGCCCCAGTCCCACCACTCAAAATGCAGAGGGCTTTTTGAGATTTGCAGAGGGGGATTAGAAAGGAGGAGAAGGACCTAGAGTTGTAGATAGCATGATATCTCCAAGGAAGGAAGCCACAGGGTTTATCACAGTGTGTTGGTAGACTTTCCAGACCTAATTCGACTCACTTTGTACTAGCCCTTCTGTGCTACTGCATTCCACAGATAACAAACAGCTGGCTCTTCAGTGCAGCAGCCAGATAGCCCTTCAAAAGGGCTATCGTGCATTTCTTCTACAGCCCCTTCCAACATTAGGTGAGATTCTTAAGCTTTTGCAAAATATATTTAAAGCCAAGGATTCTCATATTTATTTATGTTTTAACCCCTTACCATGACGGCCTTGTCGCATACATTAAGCTGTGGCTCTCCTGGCACCATAGTCACTTTGTGCTGCTGGACAACATTAGATATTCGCTCCATAGCTCCTTCATACTCAGAGCTGGCAAAACTAGAACGGGAACAAAATTGCAGTGTTAGTAGAGGGACTCCCTGAATATATCTGTCTTGATACACAGCATAGCTGTCTGCGTCACTAAGCTATTTCAGAGGGCTCTTCCTGGGCAATAGCAAAGGAGAGTGTGTAAACACGGGGGCATCGCTGAGTGCCCACTGGATCCCATGGGAAGAGAGCAGCCGGGCTGGCCACTCTGCCCGGGGAGCACGGGGGGCAGCCACCCTGCACCCGCAGCACAGGGGCACCCGGCAGACCCGCTCCGTGGGGCTTCAGCTTCCAAAGCTGCTTGTCCTGCTGGTCCCAAACGTCTCACTTCCCAGTTGGCTTGTGGTGCTTCCCCAGGAGAATCTAAATGTACCAGGATCTAAATGTTCTGGGCTTGTCCTGAAATTCGGCTGTGCTTTGAAGGACTCTCTAGGGAGGCTTCCTAGAATGCAGGACAAACACCTTGCCACAGGCATTAAGCAAATAAACAAGCTCGCTGAGATCCTTGTAATGTGCCACATTAGAGGTCAGCAAGCTCCCTTTGCTTTCAGCCTCTACTCTTCCGAGTGCTTTTCAGCAACACGCACATCATGCAGAGGCATTTATTGCAGGGAAATGAAGATAATGACAATACTTGTTTTTTTCAAGAGTTCTCTTCAGCTCAGGATTTCAAATCATCTTATTTACAAGTGTTGGCTAATAAAGCTTCACAGTCACCAAGATGAACTAATATTATGCAAACAGGAAGACGGAGAAAAAGAATAGAAGCGACTTGTCCAAGACAAGAATACCTCCTCCATTTCGCAACATCACCCCGTGGTTCTGCCCCATTTACATTCTTCTATTACAGCTTTATTGTTCCAAGCTGGGACCCATCTGTCATGCTCAAGCCCGCATACAAAGTTTGCTAAATAACCAGATTTTTATCCAAAGTATTACTCCAGTAGGTACTTCTTTAAGTGGTTCGTGGTGTACTTCACTAATACTTCAAGTATTTCGAAAATGGAGGCTTATTACTCAATGATCTCATTTTGTTCATCACATCAAGAGTCACTTAAAAAACAAGACAGCGGCAAATTGCTTCTGAAGATAAAAGAGAAACAATGCAGCTTGGTGCTGACCTCAGGCTCCCTTTGCTTACAGTCCAAGCTGGCCACCAGCCCCACACTCCAGCTAATTTCCTTCTTTGAAAAACAATCACATTTTGAAGCCCAGTAACGTGCCAACAGTTTCCAGTAAACCCTATAAATATCACATCTCGGCAGCCATCCAGAGAGAAGCTAATTGTGGGGATGGGCCTGAGCTCTGCTGATAGAGGACCGGATGGGAATCTGAAATGACGAGCTCCAGCAAACTGATGTGCTGCTCTCACACCCAGCGAGCTGCATCCTGCAGGAGAGCCTCTCACCAGGGCTGCCGGGGCGAGCTGTCCGGCTCACCCTCAAGGATCATGCTTGTGACGCTCCCGAATTTGCACCTCTCCCCACACCTCCCCGCTTAGCTCTAGCGGCAGGGAGGTGCATGCGCCTGCCTCCTTCCAAGGGCTGGGCTGAAAATGCAGGGACAGCCAAAAGTTTGCAAGCTGCCAGGGACTGTCGATGACTCAGAGCCTTGATGAGGACACCGAAGGCAGTGATCACTTGGCTCGTGAGTTTAGGCAGCCTCACAGCCCACTGGCATAATGGCCTTTCAATTCAGCACGATTTTATCTGGAAACCCTCTGGTCACACTGCAAACACGCAGGGCTGCCAGCACGGCAGCACTCTTAAAAAAAAAAAAAAAATGAACTTGATTTTTAGAAGAGGTTGGCGGGACTTCAAGCTAACCTATGTTGACACAGAGAGCACTGCTAGCACGAGAGAGCCTGCACACGGAGGGAAAGGGCTGCGGAGGAAACACCCAGCGGGAGCGTAGCTAAAAACACGGGAGACACACAGATGTACGCACCGCGCTGGGCAGCTGGGCTGGATCCTCCTCCACTGAGACCAGATGAAACGGGGGAGTCAAAACGAGAACATTTTAAAGCCTAGATACTCTAGTGATGCAAACTGAGATAAAATGCAGTTTAGCAAAACATATATTGCTGTGTTGTGGATTTCTAATGTACTTATTGTTCTGGGATTTGAAAGCTCCTTCCAAACTAATCACACTTTATTAAGGCCCTTATATTAAGGATTAATATGTATTAATACATATTTTAACCAATTGTTAGAGTCCAACAGATTTTAGTTATCTAATCATTTAATACCTTCTGTTGCTGCTTTTGTAACCATCTAATGTGTTTATTTCTGTCACACACTTGTACCATCTCTGCAGCATTTAAGAACTTCTTTTGGAAGTAGACTCCTCATAAGATAAGATGTTGCCACAAACTAATTAAGCTCCACAGCATCTTTGCAAATATTTAAGTGCTTAAGAGAGAGCCCAATTTCATCGACTGAAATGGCTCCTCGTACACAGGCCTCCAAATTAGCTATAATCTGGACAGACCAGTGGAAAACACAGCTGTGGTCTGGATGAAAGATAAACAATATGTTGTCATGACTGCTGCTTTTTGCTCCAAATATGCCAGTTCTCCTGCAGTGAAAAAAAAAAAAAAAACAAACCTTTTGGCTCTAATCTTAACTACTGCACTTATCCACAGCATCATTGCTCATTAGCAACCCAAGGCACAAGACTGCTGCCGTAAAACCAAGTAGGTTGGAGTCATTTCAGTCATGGTTGTACTTTGCTTCTCCCGTCCGGGTACTCCCTGCATTTCCAGCTAGCTCAGCAGCAACAGGAAATCTTGGCCTAACCTCAGGTCCTGGTGTTTTGAACTGCTCTCCCCTGCAGTTCCTACGCTCTTAGATTATTTCAGCATTTAGCATAGGCTGAACGACTTCCCCAAAGCGTGATAGAAACAGCTTGGCACATATAAAAGGCTCGCACTTCTCGCCTAAGTACAAAGCTGGCTAAAGCTAAAGAACATATATAGATTATGCTCCAAGTCATACAGCTAACCTATAAACCTTGTCTCAGTAGGGCTTAACATGCTCTTAAGCAGGCTAAACCTGTTGACACTAGCTTAAAAAATATCCGATTGCAGCTGTCTTCCTCATGTTTAAGTACATGGCTATGGAGGGACCCCAAATGCTGTAAGGAATCACTCAACACCGTCGCCATCACAGACTGTCTTCAAAAGCCTCAATTAAACAAACAAATTATCTTCCTCATCTAGATGGAGAGCAATCTCCCTGCATAGGAGGGGACTGCAGTGTCTGCAGGCTGCACAACATGCACCAAGACCCGACATCGATGCAGCGTTTTGTAAACGTAATATTTACTGACGGCATAGACTAGGTTAAAACTGCCTCCAGCCTTAGCATTTTGAGACAAAGTCTGCAACACAGGAGTGCATTTAATCTGTATGTAAGATGAGGATAATTACTTCATAGCAAACAGTCTGAGTTGTTAATAGGTCTGGGAACCACTCATTTCAAAAAGGAATCCCATCATTTTCCTGAGTGGGAATGCCTGATTTGGGCTGCAAGGGCGGGATCTGCTATAGTCTCTATTATAAAAAAAAAGAAAAAGAAAAAAGATAATATTATATATACAGGTGTTTAGGCATTATTGTGTGAATGAAGATCTGGGCTCAGTGCTTCCAGGGCACGCCGCATTTTGTATTCTAGTTCAACAGTCCTGCCGAAGTAGAGCTGGGAATAGCACGGCAAGAAGGAGTGAGCAGGAGCAAGGGTGAGCAGGTGGTGTTGTGAGGAGCTTGCTAAAAGGGATCCCCCAGTGTACAGGAAATTATTCCGTGCTCAGACTGAACGAATGGAGTGGACAAAGTCCAGGGTCATTACACTAATTGACACTTTACCTCCGGGAAGTCCCTGGAGAGCCAATCAGGGCTGGATTGCAAGCGCCAGGTCCCAGGCACAGGTGTGGCCTGTGCTTAGTTCATTTAGCGTAATTGTGCCTTGGCAATCTGTTCTCATCTCCTCCCTCTCCAAAGAGCTCCCAGCGTAACCTGCTCTGCTATTAACCCCACCGTGCCCTGCAGTGAAATGCAGGTTTGGAGGAAGAGGGTTCGTCTAACGGCTGCCTTCAATATTAGAGTACCATTTAATCTTGCAGTCACTAGGCTTTCACCTTCAGGTCTGAACTGCTCTGAGCTGGAAGGAAGAGGAGAGGGTAATTCTTTATCATAACAAATACTGCGTCAAAGACATCAGGACCTGAGGAAATTAAAAAGCATTTTCAGCATTTTTTTTTAAATCTAGGTCTTGATGTATTCATTTATACCTCTCCCTGATGATTCATATATAAGCACAGCACAGTATCTCTCTCCTAAGAGCAACAGGATTGTGACATTATCGAGAGAAATGTAACCAAATGGTTATTATATAGTGTGCTTCGTGCAAATCTGACAGCAGGCTCTTAACAGCACCTCTCAGATTTATAGCGTGTTTTACCAGACTCACATGGAGTCAGGGAAAGAACATAAACTTGGCTAATGATTTGTATCTTCAACTTCCTTCTCCACTGGAATTAATTTAATTAAAAAACATTACTTGAAATTGTGAAATACTTACACCCAGATTCAGATAACTTGATTTTATCTGTTATCAGAGCTTTGAGGCTGCCCAGCACCATAGTATCCAGTCTTGATCTTGTCCTATTATTTAGTCTTTCTCTGCTCCTGTTTTCTATTATCAATTTTACCTGCAATTTAAAGTCTGCACAATACAGGATGCAAACAAAAGGTTTAGAGCTTCACTTCTGAAATACGGCAACCTGTAATTCCTGGAAAGACTCATGGGAAAATAAGAAAGGAATCAAAGAGAAGAACGCAGGGCGGCCCATACTAAACCTCACCTCTCTTATCCAGCGGGCCCTGAATGTAAATGCTCCTGCAGGTACGTGGAACACTTGACCATTTACTGTCTCTGGCTTGGGCTATTCCTGATGTCCCTCACCTTTGTGGGGTCTCCAAGAACACCTACAGCCCTCCTTTCAGTAACGATCTTGATCTTCTCTACCTGGTCACCTATTTTCACAGACGTTGTAATGCCCCAGCTTTGGGAATCTCACCTCCCAGTCAAATTTTATTCACATTTACCCAAAGGCTCAAAAGGAACAAGAGGTGTAGGTGGCTACATGACGCCTTAGTGTCTGCATACGCAGGCAATGAAATAACACCCATCCTCCTGATTCTCTAGTTACTTTTTGCAGTGGCATTTCTGAATCATCAGAAGTTGCGTAATGCTGCTCAGACTGCTCTTAGGCTATGGTTGTGGCCTGGACCTGTCAGGTAGATGTCATCAATTTCAAGTCAAGTTCACCTTTTCGAAATTTTTTTTTTTTTTTTCCTCATTATACAGCATCATTCCTGTCTAGACACTTACTCAGCAAAACACCTGCAGGCTGTTGCTCCGTCATGTTTAAGCACAAGTTAACGGTGCAGAGGACTTGCCACGATGCAAAGTCCTGATCCTGGAGTGGGCAAGCGATGCCCAGCTCCTGATTTAGACTGTCTTTCCTCCTGTCCTAGTCCCTAGGCGAGCAACTGTCCTTCAGAGCTCCTCGCTCCCGTGCTGTGCGCGGGACACACTGGCACATGTCCTGCCACTCTTCTGTGCCCCATGCCTGCTCAGGGCTGCCGGACAGCAGGCTTCTCTTGGCAGCACTGTGGCCTCTTCTGCCCGACTTTTCCACAGTTCTAAAGTTTTCCTTAATAGCAGCTCTCCAGTAGCAGCAGCTAATTCCACCCTGCAGGGCAGCTGCTGCCGTTTCCCTGGGTTTGAAGAAGATGAGGAGTCAGCATCTGCTCTGGGCAAGATTCTGGCTCTTTGTTATACACATTTTTTTTTTTTTCCCTCCAGTTTTGCACCTTCTTTCTTTTCTCAGGGGAGAGGTTTCTGCCCTTATGAGTAAGGCAAGGCTGGCAACTTTTCTGTCAGATTCGTTACCCTTTAGCTTCCCTTCAGGAGCTTCTTCCCTTTTTTTCCTGGTTCCATAACTAATGCAATTACTTCTCCAATGGTTTCCAAGATTTTCCATCTGCTCAAAATAGGCACTTGTGCGCTCTCTTGTTAATTAATGTGTTCTAAAATCAGGTTCATCAACTAAGTTTTATCACTTCCATTTTTTTTCCCCCCCTGTAATAGTCAACTCTATTGCCTTAAGTCAAACACTGCTATTTTGACATTCAAAATTTAGGGTTAACCCCTCAAAGCAGAAGTCACTGCTAAGCTGGAGTGCAGACAAAGCATCAGCACGTTGTACTTATCCATTATCAGGGTTCGTACCTCTAGCTCAACCTGACAGAATTTAAGAGATTCCTATTATCCATTCTTTCTGCACCTTTGGAGTCTGACTCTAAATACTCTTTCTGCTGAAGTTTATATTGGGCATTTTGTTAAGAATCTTTGAAGCTGTCCCAACTTTTGCTTTATATTATTACTTGTCTTCGTCCTAACTCTTATGAAGCACTTTAGTAAAACTGTAACTTCCGATTCAGGTTATAAAACTGAACTATTTTCAACAACTGTGTGTGGAGATGTTAACAACAGATAATTTTACTGAATTTGACAAATTCATTTTGAATGCACTGCATTCGTGGAGAAGCAAGTTCCCTATGTGGTACTCAGGGGAAACACAACACTCAGAGTGTAACAGAATTTAATAAAGATAAAGATTTATCAGATCCTTTAGTTCTGCTTCTGATATATTTGGTAACAAAGACAATCCACAGTTCAAGTGTCTTGAAATGAAGCAAAGAACCCCTAGTAATTGTATCTAGGGAGAAAACAAAATACTGCTTCTATTTAGAGAAATGCTTCTGCTTTGTGTGGTGCTTGGCAAACTATCTTATTTATATTTAAAATTTGAGCGCTATTGAGGGCTATTCTGCAGCCTACAAAGATCTAGTCAATCTCCTGGATGACAAAGGACTCAAAAGAATTACTTCTTCCTACACAAGGATTAAATAACAGCACTGATATAAATACAGAGTTACCATTTTTGGCAACCTAAAGAAAGATTATTTACCAGTAACTGCACTTGACATTTCTTTGAAATATATTGGCCATAGACACTTTCGTATTGCTGGGTTTCTTATTACAAGCACCTAACTAGATGCCAGTTTTATCTTATCAGTACCTATAATCGCGTTCATGTCGTCCCTCATCCGAGCGAGGATTCCTAACGCACATTTGGCATTGCTAAAAATTCCAGCTATCAAAGCGCAAAGTCAGTGAGGCTGCTGGATTGCCAGGGTGAAATTCCCAAGTAGCAAGGAAATATCTGCAATTATCTTCCAAGGCAAAGGCGGAAACTGTGGCCGTGTCCCTTGTTGGAAGCTGGGAGGAGGCACCCAAGGCTGGAGCAACCATCACCCTGCTAGGACGGCGCGTTCATAGAGGCAGAGGCGCCGAGGGACCCCAGCACAGCCTCATGTGAAGAGGGACACGGGCTCAGGGTGCCATGTGGCTCAGGACGGCCAGACGTGTCCTCAACGTGCGGGCAGGGCCTGCCTGTAATTGCCTCACCAGTTTTTCCGCTGCACAAAGTGCTCCTGGGGGAGACAAAGTTTTGCAGATCTTGTTTCCAGGCAGGCTCCAGGAAATCCAGTAAGCCGTGTCAGGAAGAGGAAAGACTTTCCTGCTCTACCAGCTTGCCATAAAATTGATAACTTTACATGCTGTCTCTAGACATGGAAGGACTTGAATCCTCAGTGATCCATTTAGCAGCCACCTCTCCAAGAAAAAGTTAAAAGGCTATTTCACATCTCCGAGACGGACCAAAGTCATAGCCACAACCCTGAGAAAGACTCCGTGCCAGGCGGGATTTTATGTGCATAGTCTCTTTATCCAAGCACCTTTCACATGGGATTGCCTGAACATAAGCACTGCAAGTCAAGCCTGTTGACTCAGTTGACTGACTGATTTCTAGTCCTGGCTCTGAGATTTCTTAGCATCTTAGAGGGACCCCAAATATTAAATTTCACTAGAGGTGCATGTCTGATGCCTGGCCTTCAAATGAAGCAATGAATCATCCTACAGGTGGTTGCAGACTTGACTCTTCCCCAGACTAATGTCAATTAAGAGGTATGACAGGCAATTAAAATCATTTTAGGAAGAAAACAAGTTTGCAATAAAATAAATAAATAAAACAAAACCAGAAATTGAACAAAACAGGCAGAGAAAAACATAGGATGAACATGCAATGCAGCTCCTCCATAGCCTCCAGAACAACAGCAGAAAAAACAACAAAACATAGTGCATATTTACCAGCAGAAAACAAATGTTAAAAGTAAATGAAATAAAGGGAAATGTACTGAGAAATCAGGGGTGCAGTGCAATTTTTTTCTGACGACTTTAGCAGCATAAAAATGCTCCAGGGGAGCCAAACTGCTGAAAGAGTCTTATGATACACACTGGTCCTCTGGGGCTGTGTGAGGACGGGCAGAGGACGTGGCCAACACACACAACCCTTGGGCTGGAGCACGAGTGACATGAACACACCCTGCGTGTGCAGGCAGATGTGCTCGGAGGAGAGAGCTGCATTCCCTTCCGAGAAACATTAGTGTAGGGACTCCCAACAGGCTCTCTGCCAAGGGGGATAATTAAGCTGAATAAAAACACACAATAGTAACAGCCCCACAAATGAGGCTAATTTAATTATCAAATTGGATATAGGGGACCCACTTCCTGTGAGTTTTCCACTGCGACCAGAGAGGAGGCGATAGCGACATAATGTGCTGCCAAAAGCAAAGCTCATTTGCTAAAAAGGGGCTTTCTATTGGGGTCTGCATATTAAACATCATCACAGCTTTCCATAATCATGTCATAATCTTTCCATAAAATTCAATCAAGGCAACAGCTTGTGAGTGTCCAAAAATCAATGAAAACATATGAGAAATGATTGCAGAGGTAACACTGGAATTTATCTCAATACTCAAGCCATGGCGGCTGTAAGGAATGTCTAAATAACAGGGAAGTAGGTGTCCTGTAAGCACCTCTTACAAAAGGTCTCCTCTTCCTCCAATTCAGAGGAAACACAAACAGTGCGCGAACTGCACTTAACAATACCAAACTGTTTGATTTTTAGAAAGAGGTCATTTCCACCCACTCATCTTTCTAAAATAAAATAGCTGTTAAACTGGACAGGGCAGAGCCTCATCTGGAATCCCAGTCTAGTAGTGTAGCTTCAGTGAGTTAAATTTAAAATCCAGGAGCTGCAGATTTGCTTTATTCATTAATGCAAAAATGCAATATAAGAGGAGAGCTAATGTGTTGGGCTTCTGCAGAGCTTTATACAGTGCATAACATACCTCTTGGGTGCTCATCTGTTAAGTGAGAGAGAAGGGAAAATATTTTTTCTCCCTTTCTCTCTAGTGAAAACACTTAGTGGACAGTACATGCTCAGTTCTTTTGAAAGCAATGGAGTGACTGTATCCACTCAATTATTTAAAAGAGTTGAGTAATTGCAGGCCTGTCAGCTCAGAAAACATCTCTCTTCCGTTAAAGCCAGTGCACAAAACCATTTCTGTGCAGGTGGTCACAGAAGTGCTAGTTGTCCTTTTATTTACTTTCACATTCTGTGAGGCAGAGTCACCAGCGAAGGATGAGGCTGAATGTCCCCACCTGTATCTAGTTCTGCCAAAGAACAAAAAAGAGGCAGGAGAAGCAAGTGGGGAGGAATAGGGGGGACACCTTGGGAGCCCTTTTGGAGATGTCAAGTTAATACGTGGATTGTGCTGCCTGATGACTATGTAAATCCTTGTAGCAATCTCCCAGGGCATGGTGTGTGCTGGAGATAAAGATTACAACAGTGGACTTATAGGCAAATGGATTCAGACAGCTGGACAGTCCAAGGAGGGAAGGGCTTGAGCAGACAGTCCTCTTGCTAAAGACTCTCTGGAGAAGCTCCTTTAGTGGGTGCTAGGGAACTGGGAAGTCACCACCTCTGCCTTCTGCAGATTCCAGTGCAGCACAGAGGAAAAAATGCTTTTTGAAGCTATTTACTGGCTTGGTAGATAAACATCACTGTGGCCATCAGCAGAGCTGTGGTGATGAAGGGACGCAATGAAACGCAAATCTTGCAAATGCTACTTCATTACACTGCCCCTAATCACCCCAAACTGCCTATTTTGTCCTTACACAGCAACAGTTGAAAGCAATAAAAAAAGACAATTAGGAAAGTGAAATCAGGAGAGCAACAACATCTGTTGGCAAAGAATGATAAAAAACGGTCTGATGAAGCCTAGAGGTTAAAGCCAGACACAGGCATGCAGACCCCATCTGTATCCTGCTGCCTGGCTCCTCGGGTCCTTTGAAAACGAAAATGCTGACAGTGATGAGAGTTTTCACCTCCTCATTATCAGCTGGCTCACCTTAATGGATACTTTTCTCCAGGGTCTCTTCCCAAGTGGAAAAGCAGCGGCAGAGTGGTGTGCTCCTCCTTCGTATGTGTTGTCACTCCAGAGACATTCTGCCCAGGACAGAAATCGATGCCCTGCATTAGAGAGGAGGAAACGAGTCAACAAGAGTGAAAAAAGACAGAGAATTCTGGCTGATGCCACTTTCCTCAGCATCTCGTTGTTAACCAAAGCAGGTTAACTTTCCCCCATGCTGCCAAATATACACAAAATACAGAGTTAGTCTCAAACAAGGGAGTTTGCTCTAGTTTCCACAATGTTTTCTGATCCAGTGGGGTAAAATAAGGTGACAGTGTTGCTATTGCACAAGCAAAAAGACGAAGCAGGCCTTATAATTTTGCCTCATAAAAAAGTAATCTCTATAAAATATTCATTAAAAATGAAATGCCAAACAAAAGAAAGAGGTGAAAGCATTTAATCACAGGAATTCTGCTCATAGAATGTTTCTTCTCTGGTTTCTACAGCTCAGAAACACACAGGGAGATTATGATCACTTGGCAACTCGGATCTAAAAGCAGCAGTCACTGGGAATCACCCAGCAAAGCAGAGGGACATAATCCTGCGAGGCCATGGGCACCTATGAGCCTCCCCTGAAACTGCACAGGCAGCATCTGACAGCAGACCTGAAGGACCTATTTCAGTGAAGGAAGCAGCAAACATGGTTAATTTCAAAAAGGTTGCATTTATTTATCTGACTTACAGATTCCTAGAAAGCAGCTGCTGAGGCACTCACCTGCCAGGGAAGCTGGGCTAGAAGAACCGCGCTAGGCCTGGAACTATTCCCGTGACCAACGCTTCAGCCCACAGGGCCAGAAGTTGGGATTTCCGCGGCAGCAGCGAGGACGCGGACCCTGCACCAGCCAGCAGCAGCGGGTCAATGCGCTCGGTGGCCCGCGAGGGCCGGGCCGTGCGCTCTGCGGAGCGGCGAGCTCTGCGCGTCCGTCCGCACGTGGCTCGCGGTGCTCCCGGCTCCAGCCGCTCCGGAGCCAGGTGTCAACATCTCCAATCGCTGCGCGGGCTCCGCGGGCCCATTTAGCCCTGCGAGCGGCACCAAATTTCAAGTGCTAATTTCACTAAAGCAGGGGGCCCCATTGGCGAGCAAGGGCTAGCACCTAATGGACTTGTTAAACCTTGGATTTACAATTCCGGCTAACATGCTGTGCTGCTTACAATGCCCCGAGCTGCGGAGCGAGGCATGGGGAGAAGGTAAATATTCCTGTAAACAGGAATATTTAAATGGAGGTGGGAAAGCAGCTGCAGCATTCGCTTATAAAACAAACAAACTGAAAAGCCCTCTGCAGATGTTGGTCGGATTTGATTGGCAAACAATTTTCTAAAAATATCCTGTGTTTTTAATGGACAGCTGGTCAGTGGAGCAGTTAATATGCTGCTTTTCAATAAAGCAAGAAGGTTAGAAGCCCATGAAATCCCATTTATCTGCACAGAGCTATAGATTCCTGAATCATTGACTGGAAAAATAAGAGAGTTGCTTGATAGGTTGTAGTGGCCTACCAATAATGGACTTTAAATGGATACAAAAATGATTGACCTTTCCACCTTCTGATGCCACAGACCTCCGAAACATTGGGTGAAAAATAGATTTTTTTTTTTTTCAAAAGGAACAGCTAATGAAAAGGTATCAAAGCTGACATAACATCCAAATTATAATTTGGATGCAAATCAAACAAGCTATTTAATTAAGAGGCTGCTAATTGGTACAATACTCTTCTGCTGCAAATGCTTTAGTTCGAAAGAAGGTTTTAGTCTCTTGGGCATTTGTTTATACATTCCTCTGTTTACAATTTATCTTTTGCTTTTTGTAAAATCCTTGTAGCAGCGACTCCACAACAGTCTAGGTTACGTCCCAGAGGTTCCTACGAAAGTGCTGTGACAACCCTGCTTGATGCCGCTAGCCAAAAGGTATCTGTCTTTCTAATCTAAACAGTCAGAGCCCTCTTCAAAAGTAGTCTATTGGGGGGGGGGGGTGTATGAAATCAGGCATACTATTTTATGAAATTAATAACACACTTAAAATGTGGCTGAATCCACCCTGTAAATTTCTACGGCTTTTCAGCTTTATATCCACAAATAAAACTGACTATTACTATTTTGATGCATTATGTGACCTTCAATATTCAATCTGCAGAGACAGTTTAACATATTTTCTACTTGATGATCTACAAATGAGCAAAACACATGCACTAAGATCATATCCTTGCATCTGTAATTAAGGTACTGTCCAGCATAATAGTAATTAAAATATGGTAGAAACAACTAAAGGATTCTCTCATAAAAAAAACTGTAATGGGCAGAGAGGGAACCAAGTAAAAGCTAATGAAAGGAGCACAAAGAAATAAGTAAGGTAACAGATACAGAACAAAGCACAGTCCCTCTCATGCAGAGAGCAAAATGTTTTTACCCACTTCCTAAAATTATAGGGGTTAAAGTCAATGAAGAAGCAAGACTGAGCGAACCTGCTGCAGAGCTGGGGGGCCTGGCAGCACATGGACAAGGACTGAAGCACCTGAAGCTTGTGAAAAAGCAGATAGTCCATGAGCCAGGTTAACCAGAGCTTGCAGCCGTAAGCAGAGATTTCCTCATTGCACGAACACATGGCAAGAGATGTGTGGAAGAACCTTAATGCGACCAAGAGAGGCTGGGACGTAACCTTAGAGCTCTCCAGGAACAGTTCACGTGTCCCAGGCAGGGCATTCTCATCAGGCCATAGTGCAGCCAATCTAATCATTTCTAATTAAAATGTGTGTGTGTCTCTTCTTGATTAAAGACTGATGGGTGTGAAGACAGTGGTTGATGCTGCTCAGTTTGACACAGTAAACCAGTTTACATTTGACAGAAAAGAGTATTTAACTTCTAAGCTCTGCCTCATTCTGTTTTGCAACTCAAAGCCATTTTCAGATCTCATGAGGAAAAAAGAAAAATCAGCTATCCCGATAAATCAAAACACAAGGATCCTCTAAGTCTGGATTGCTTTGCTTTTCTGGAGCAGAACTGCTACAAAATACAACCCGCTGGAGATTTGAGAAGCACTTAAAGACAAGACGATCCACACACTGGAACATCTGGACAAGGGCTCTAGCTGCTTGGAAAGCCTGCAGATTTGGTCATGTGTGCTGCCAGGACGCGACCAAAGCCCTTACGTAGCTGTCTTTGACAGCAGAGAAGAAACTGTCCTCTGGCAGGAAGAGTGGAAAGAAGCTGAAGCACCATCAGACTGGTCAAGAAGGACGTACTCCTTCCAGGTACCTCCAGTGGTGCAGGCCACCAGAAGGGAATTTGGGATCATTTCCTGCTCTTTGATAAACATGTTTTTTTTATTTATTTATTTTATTTTTTATTATTATTATTTTAAAAGACCCATTGAGCCCTGTGAACACTGCAGGGTTTAACAATAAATAGCAATGTGCCAAATTCTCAGCTGGAGCAAAAGCAACACTGCAGCACTGCTGATTTGCACTGACTGGGAGCTCTTGGCAATCCAGCACTTCCGGCAGGAGCTCTGGGCGGCATCTTCACCCCAAAACCAAAGCTACGCTGTGTGGAACATGAACAGAGAGGCAGCTACAGCCACCCTATTCACCAGGATAACACAACCCAAATCCACCACCACTTCACCCACTATTACTCACTTACAACTATTTCATTGAAACTGATAGTTACAACGTGCAGAAGATCAATAGCCAGTTAAAAACACGGCCCTAAGATTTTGCTCTGTGCACTATCAAAGGTCGTATGAATGTCTACAGGTGACATTCCAACAAAGTGGAAAGGTCACTGCCTCCATTTGGGTAAATTCCTGAATTTTTTTCTCCTCAGTTATAAAAGCAGGAAAGATAATGAGGAGATGCTAACTAGAGCACAAGTCAGTTCTGTGCCTCCAAAGGGGGACTATCAGCTGGCAAACAGAAATATCTCAGCTCATTCCCCAAGTTCCTTACACAGGGATATGTAAGCAGTGCATAGACCTGCTTGCTGCAAGAGAAATTCCAGCAATTCTTTACATAACGTCCCAACATTTCCCACACATCGGGTAAACCCTGCAGGGAGTGCATCTGTCCACCCTTGTCCCCAGTAATTTTGCAACCTGCATAGCTGATTATCCCTTCGCAAGACCTCGTGGCCACGGCTTGCACAGCTTATGCTTTAATTTCCAGAGCAAATAGACCACAGATGCTATGTCAATATAGACATGAGACAAATACAGCCGGTTGCCAGTTTGGGCTCTTCGCCAAGCACTGGAAGCGCCGCTTGCGCTAACGTGAGCCCTTTGGCAATTCGTCACCCTGGCGCTGTCCCAGATCAGTCGGACTTGACAGGCCACTGTGGATTCTGATAGTGGTGCAGCAAATCCTGGCTCTGTCTCCTGGTCATGTTTCCTCATTCCAGCACATTAAACCCAGAGTGACAACAAAAGTATATTAATATTGGACAGCAGGAGAGAGAAAATAACACCAGCTAATTAAAGGCACGAATGCTGCTTCTCGCCATTTGCCATGGCACTGGTAAGCAGTGATGCTCTCTCGCCTGGAAATTCCCAGCAAAATCCTCCCAAACTGGAGCTAGGAAGGACGAGCCACCTGAAAGCGGGACTGCAGGGTTCAACCCTGTCGAGCAAAAATTGCTTCTAATGTGTTAACTGCCTGGAAGAGCCCCCCGAAGCCGGGCACGTCGCATCGCCTCCGCCAGCTCTCGAGCAGAAGCGATCAATGGCCAGCTCATCCGCTCCGAGGACCACAATCAAATGTCATTATTGGTGAGGTTCTACTTGACTTCACATCCCTCTCACAGAACAGCCTTTATCGATCTCCTGTGCTGCCGAGAAGGGCAATCAGAGCGGGCTGTGTGTGCGCGGCGCCGCTGGCATTTCACATGGAAACCAGAGGGGCTTCTCCCAACATACACAACTCGGTTAAAGGTGCAGGAGCCTCTATGAAAAGTCACGGAGGACTCCTAACAAGATCCGAAGGTGGCAGCAGAAAGGTTGATGTTATCAGCCATTTCCCAGCAAGCCAAAGGGCTTTGCCACACTTTTTTAAATTATTTTTTTTTTCCCTTCTTGCAACGCTGCTCATGGAGGGCATGAAAACTACTCTCTGCTGTGGCAGGTAGAAAGAAGATCTCCTTTCTCCTGCCGGCTCATGCTCCTTCCTCTACACAGCATTTAATTAGGCAATTTCTATAGGATTCAGGTAAATCCACAGGGAATACTCACTTTTTCCCCTCTCAGGCCTCTTCTTCAAAATAAGGAAGGTCCCTTCAAGCACCTGGACAAAAGAACTCATAACAGCACAAACTCCGGGTGTTCGTATTTTGGGAATGGAAAAATTGCCTACAGTGGAACCACTTCTTTAAGCTAGTGACTAGGGGGCCTCATTCTCCTGAGTCATCCAGTCTCGATCTTAAAACTCCTAAAATTGGCAGAATATTTATATGTACATATGTGTGTGTGTGTGTGTGTGTATATATTACTTAACTAACTTACATTGTATTCAAACAAATGGCTTTTCAGGTTAGAGTCTCAAGTTGCACATGTTATTTCTAGTTAATCCTGTAAGCCCTGGTAGTCCTAAATGGACATGCACGTGCTCATGTAACAATTTTACACTTTCCAACTCCACATGGAAATGCGATTCTGACTGCTCTAATCATATAGTCACATCTAAAAAATACACTAAGTATAGATTAAAAACAGTGCAAGATTTTGCATTTCCCACACTGTCAATTGATAAGGGAACTCTGAAAGTGAAAGGAGGCTTGGCTAAAATGTGCAATAAATCTGTAAAAATAATGAGATAATTATCCATAACAAACCTCTTTCACATACAGCTGTTTGGACACATCTGGCCAAGTTCAAATCTCTTTCAAGCCGATGACATCCCAAGCTGATACACCTGCTTATCCCAGGCCTGAATTTAGGCTCCTCAGATTCACATTTAAAAATCTCATAAAACTCGACATTGGGCTCAGATCAGGAGGTAATGGCCTATGTTGAAGACCCAATGGTTACACAAGGCCTTATTACCTGAAGTTCTGCTGGGATGGTAAATCAAACTGAGCAAAAAGCAAATGTGCCAGCGGTCAGAATTTCTAATGCCACACACATGCATGCATTTTAATCTGCTTTCAAAGGAAATTAGCAAACAAATTGGTCTGTGATTCTGGCAGAGTAATTCTAGCCCCATATCAATAGCGCTGAGAACCCCAGTCACTGGAAGAGGCAACTGTGCTATAAGGTGAAATTACAAAACTCCTAAAACAAGACTCAGAACTGTATGACTGTTCTGCATCCTGATTTATTTCTATTTTAAAACTTGCAGGCTTGTAATTAATGGCTTGAGGACATAGGGAGAATTGGAACAAATTTCAGACCCAGCTTCCTCTGCATGTTGTTAATGGCTAGTCTGTCCACTAATGTGGTCCAATTTTACCCACATCAACCACATGTGATAGAAGCTGCAGGAAAGCAAGTGAATTTTTAATCATCTCTCTGACGTACAGTATAATTGCTGACTTTTATCAGACAGTAGTTAAACAAAGACTTAGAAAGAAATAAATATTCCTTAATTGCACAACTGCTACTGCTCACAATACGATGGTCTTTGAAATGACTAACTGGTCCCTATTATCATAGCTACACACATACTCAGCCATGTACAAATAGGCTTAGATCAATGCAGACATTTATTTATTTTCAAATGAGGCACGTAAGTGTGTGGATGTGCAGAGCAATTATTCACGCGTGACATTATCTTCCACACGCATGGAAAAAGCATGTGTCTGAGCCCAGCCGTGTACCTCTACACACGCACATACGAGCTCCCAGGGGGTCTCACACAGGGAAAATGCTCCACGCTGTGCCACGTGTGATATATGGGCTTTATGCACACACTAACCTAGACAAATATATTATCTCATTTTAGCTGTGGAATATTAATGTTGACACAAAGCATGCATTGCATTTTTGAGCCAACTTTCCTTTCCTTATGATTGTGTGTAAAACAGAAACTTTGAGTCCTTGAGCCTTACAGTCTTACAAACACACATTTACAGCCCTGAATGTAAATGGCTCCCTTGGAGCTGACGTTTCCTTCCACCCCCAAGATATCCCCACAAAAGAAACCATGCACTTTTACATCCACAAATGTCATCAGCACTTATTTCTGCACCTGTGATGCCTTGAGGACCTACTGTAAGGTTAAAAATATATATATTAAAAAAATAAATCAAACAAACAATCACTTCCCAATACCATCCTGCTGTCAAAATTGCTGAGAGCTGTGCCGTAATACATTTACTTCATGCCTAAACGTATAATCAGCACGGCACATGTGTGAACCTGCCATTCAAGAAAGGGCTCAGAGTTTAGTACTCAAGTTTGAAGCAAGAAGGATACAAAAGAGGAAAAAATGACAGTGCTTAACTTCTAATTGTGAGAGGATAAGCCAGGAAATTACAAAAGCAGGGCCTATTTGGCAAATAAAACGTAGAATATCTTAGAGCAATGCGGGCTTGCAAAAGTGCTGGTAATAGATTAAACATATGTACTCTGCCATTTTCCAGAAGAGCTGTTTTTTCCACTGCACTGCCCCTACCGCTTTCCTTTTCCCTTCCAGGGAGAAAAAAATAAGCCACCTTATTCCGCTTAGATAGCCAAGGTACCAGTGTTTTTAAACCATAGATTGGGAGATACATGATCAGTTCAGTACTCCAAAGCTAGTATGGGAAACACAGGCATGCCCATAATTCTCCGGGGAAAGAAGCTTAATATTTAGGGCTAAGAAATGCTGTTAAAAGGGAGCCCCACTCAGAACAGCTTGGAAAGAGTTTGCTCATTTTCTTTCTTCTCTCTTTAAAGGGTTATTTATAGGAAAACAACTGAGAAGGGGAGAGCAAGGGGAAGGAGGGAGCAGGTCCGTGTGCTGTACCTTGCTGTACTCCTCCCAGGAGTTGCTCCAGGTCCAGTAGTGAGCCTTGTAAAGCCCAACTCTCACCGCCATCATCTCGTTGCCCCGGTAATAGAAGATGGGCCTGAAAGGGATGCAGAAGAGAGCAGAGCCGCGTGAGAACTGGGCAGCCTGGCTGATAAGGGAGCCAAACGCTTTTATGGCGTCCGACTTCCGATCCAGCTATCAGGCAGAAACAGGCTGCCTCCTAATAGTCTCCACTGCAAGGTTTTCAATTAACATTTTCTAAAGTGTTCATCAAGTTGAGCGCTCACGCTGCGCGAGGATGACACGTTCTGCAGCTCCGCTGCCAGCGATTGTTAATCCTTGAACTATCGGACCCTGTTATTTCCTACGGAGCACGCCGATTTAAACACCAAATGGTTCGGGAGTGGCGTGCGCATGCAAGCGAGAGGGGAGAACTGGGGATTCACCGAATCTGCCATGCTCAGTCTCCCTGTCCATCCCGGGAGGACGCGGAGACTGTGGCCTCTTCTGAGTGCCAGCACAGAAAAAAACTATGAAAAAGCCTAGCAGCCAAAAATGCTTTATTTTTAACTCCAATCAATTTCCCTACATCCCTTACATCATCTGCAGATATAACTGAAAACTGCTATTTCTTTTCTGATAAGTTCTCTCAGTTAAAGATACGTTTGAAAAATGTAATCCATACATAGCAGCTGGTGAGCTGTACCCTTGCACACACAGTACCCCCGTCCCAGGCATCCCAGCAACTGTCCTGTTTGGTTTCCCTGATAACCTTGAGGAAATGGTGGTAAATTTTACGGACTATCTGCAGGAGAGAGGATTGGTCTGGTGGCGGAGCTCATCACACAGGAACATCAGACTTAGTCAGCTGTTTCCAGTTGTTTCTGGTTGCTGGCAGGATGAGACAGCAAAGTTGTTTATCACTATTTGCATGGGTATATATCTTTGGCTTCAATTCAAAGATGCCACAAGGCAGAAACTGCTTGCTCCTATGATGCCACCTTGAATAACAGTCCCTAAATATACAATAGGATTAAAATCATCATGACTGGATGACAAGCATGGCCCAAGATCTCTTCTATTTTGAGCAAAACGGTAGTCTCCTTTCCAGGTTCCTCGCATAACAATCCTGGTGTCCTCTGTCCTTAAGAAATGCTCTGGAGCAAAGTGGCAAAGGCTGCTCCCAGCTGGGCCCAATCCTGCATCTAACACACCTGAAATGCTTGTGCAATCAAGGTAGCTTGAAAGATCTGCCAAAAATCAGAATCTGATTTAAACTACTTGCATTAACAAAATTAAAAGCCTGAACAAGCATGCCACAGTTGAGTACACACCAGTCTGCTTTTTTTCCTTGCCATAAACTCACTATTTGACAAGGTATTACGTGCCCTCTAGATTTGAGGGCATGGGGGTTATGTTTTTGCCTTTTTTTTAAATGAAAGTATATTCTATCTTTTAACGGAGATTACAGCTTATACTCCAAATTTTGTTATTAGTAGTTTCTTTTTTCACCTCTTTTACATTCTTAGTAAAAAAAGCACTGTTATTGTAGCAGAAATAGCTCTGTTATAATATGTTGGCAGCTACAACACAATTCTCTTTCAGAACAGTAAAATCTATTGAAATTTTGGAAGTATAGATGGGGATAGGCTGTGTTTGAGGAGCCTGCAATGTCTCATGTCAGCCACTGGCTGCCTCTCAGGAAATCAGGTAATACATTCGTGTGATTCTTGCTTTAGTGGGCACAAAAGCAATTTTACTGAACAAAGGTTCAAACCCACAAAAATAATTCAATTATGTTTTGCATGTGTATGTTTCCATGCTATCTCACAAAGAATATATCCTGTACCGTGATTTCCAAGGCTGCCAGATTCTTCACCAAAACCACAACTAAAACACCTCTCAATCTCCAAACATTCAAGTGAGAGCCAAAGAGATTCGTGGTCAAATTTTAGTGCCTGTACCCAGAAGCTCGCAGCATTGCTCCATGCCCATAAATATTCCAGCTCTTTAATGCAAATCTATCCTTACAAAGGCATCCACAGAAACAGGACTTTTCAGAGAAGTGAGCTTCCAGTTCATGCTCAGTGGCCCAGCCTTTGCCTCCAGCCTCCCTTGCACAGCGACTGCAAAACCTGTAACTCTTCTGCAAAGAGCCAGCATGTTCTTGGATGTTTCTCCAGTAATAAATTATGCATCTTGCCCTGCACAGGCTGCAGTTCACAGGCTTTTATCTCCCCTGTTGCCATATGCTGCTCCAGGGATCCCTGCTAACCCCCTGACATTTGCATCTGTCCACAAAATCCACTGTACAGCAATATGTTGTGTGCCAGGAAATCCAACCTCAGCCTGCTCCAAGAGAGAAGCTGTTCCTACCATAAAGCCTTGGTGCTGCCCCACTTCACCTAGCAGGAGAAGAAATGCATTAGCTCAGTTTATAAAACATATGAGTAAATTTAATTTAAAGAAATAAACCAAGGTTTGGAATCACATCAGCTTGGAGGCATGGATGGGAGCTCTGGGTTCATAACTAACCTGTCAATTAGCTGTCCCTGCAAGATGGCAGGTAAAAGGTCGATGCCGTCAATCTGTCTGTCACTTGGAGGCTGTAGTCCCGCCAGGGAGAGGCTGGTGGTGAAGAGATCCATCACGTTGCCCAGCTGATGACTTACCTGAAAAAACATCAGAAAAGCACTTGCAAAAAGACCTTCAGCTAAAGCCAAAGTGGAGGAGGCTGGTTTCCACCGCAACAAAAGCACTGCTTTGTTTATCTCCTTCTCTGCTAAGTATCTTTAAGAAAAATCTCCCTTTTTGATGCAGCAATCGTCAGCAAACCTTCTATATGTATGTATGTACGTATATAGAAAGAAAGATAGAAAGATAGAAAAGAGCAGAAAGGACAAATCTAGACTCAAATTTCTTCCATTTCTCTATTTTTTTCTAGAGAGCATTTGCATTTTGGTTCATTTTTCTCTCTTCCTTCTCACCTCTTCTTATGTATGCACTTTTAGGAGTATCTCTTTTTCACCAGTTCAATTTCCTTTTGCAAATTCTGAGTCGTTTGTGGTTTGAAAAACCATCACTTAGCAAAAAGTCCTTGATTCCCTCACCAGGTCATCTCTGGAGTCCAGAATACCCTGAGAGAATTCCCAGAAAGCACAGGAATAGATGGATAATAACAAAAAGAACCTGATGACTTCATCAGCAAACCATTTCCAACAATTCAAGAACTGTAAAGTTGTGGTATTTTTAGTATGTATTTTAATAAGGGAGAAAAACATCTGGCTTTGGCTCCAAAGGAGATCTGCAAGTTCTTTTACTTTAATTGGAAGCCATAGTTATCTCTCTGGTCTTAATTATTTATATTTAAAAAAAACTAAAAAAATCTGTTCAGAGTGATTTTTTTTTGCTTCCATCATCCATGTGCTATTGTTATCTGCTGTAGAAGGTTTAATTAGCCAGTAATACACTAAAGTGAAGAAGATATCTTCAAATCGAGAGCAAGAGCAGGCGTGTGTTGCACTGAGATGCACCAGCACAAGATGTGACATGAAAAGAGCCTTTTCAGCCATACCACTCGTTCTGAGACGAGAAGCCATCTGATAGAAAAGCACATCTGTAAAGTACAGAAAAAAAATTTTGACTGAAATCCAGATTCCGCCAGCAGACTTTGCTAATGTCAGTGTGAACATTATGATGCTGGGACTATCAAAGACTTTTTAATCTTTGAATCTTCTCACTAGTTACAAACAGAGCTTGTGAGCTGATACTAATTATTTAAATATGATTACAAATGATAACATGATAAATGAATCTTTGCAACATGTTGGTTCGCTTGCTCTACAGGAAAATTAAGGAGGGAAATGCACTTTTCTGAAGGGATACTATGCCTTTTCATTAAGAGGCTGGGCTGGAAAAAGTGAACATTTCAAGGAAGAATTAAGTAAAAGAAAAAAAGAGGAAAAAGCAACATGCAGGGAACTGATTACAAGTTTAACATTAAAACATCACATCACTTGATTACAGTAATTTTGATTTTTTAACAGCTGTCATTCATCAGAGGGTGTTGGCAGGAGCAGGTGATGTTAAAAGCAGGCTCCAAAAATGCTTCCACAGCTTTCATGGAGAAAGCAAAGCGTGAAGCTCCAAGCAAAAGAGGAAAAGCCTGACCATGGAAACTCTTGCTCAGGAAAGCAGCTGCATCAGCTGCCCAAGAGCAATGGGGCTCCAAGGTCAGGAGAACTCAATGTGCCAAACACCGACCCTCAGGAAGAGCCGGAGCTGGCCGCATCCGCAGGCAGTGCTGCGTGCTCCAACGATGGAGCTAACACAGGCTCCTCTCTGCTCTTAGCCATGCCCTTGCAAAAAAAACCCAGGGTCTCTCACCCAAACGAGCCCTCGCCTCCCTCCTTACAGACCTGGATGGCTGTGGGAGCCGTGGGAATGCCTGGTGCTCCCGAAGCCAAGGGGGTGACAAGCGCTTAGCGCCACGGCCAAGATGTTCAGCCGCTCACCATTTATAAGGTGAATCCAAAAGTCGCTTTTCGTGTTGTCAATCCCTTCCCTCGCCTCCATCTTTTGATAACAGGCAGCAAGTGGCAACTGCTGACCTGAGATTCATGTCTCTAGTATCACCTAATTTATATATCACGTTGTGAAAGCCTATGGGGCCACCACGGTCTTCTTGCACTGGCCCTTATTAACCATAACCAGATGTAGATGACTCTCTTTAATCATCCAATTACACTTCTGGTCTCAGACAACGCTTTTCCATGAAGCAGAGAAAACTTCTTAAGGAAATTAAATGCCCATGCCACAACCACTTGGATTTATCTGTGCTCTGCAGCACCACATTGAAGGAGGAGGAGGGGGGGAAAGGTTAATATTTATATAAAACTTTGAAGTATTTTCAGAGAAAAATAAAAAAATTACCATTTTCTCCTGTCAACAGTGCTCTTTCATTCTAGTTGCCTTTCCCATTTATTTATATTTTTTTTTAAAGAAAAGAAAAAGAAAAATCCAGAGAGGGCAACAGCCCAGAGAAAATAAATAATATATAAAAAAGAGTGAGATCAGATATTGCTCGTATCAGTGAGAAACAGCCGGTATTACGCACGTAAGAACGGATTTTTCCCCCCTCGTTCCCCCCCTTCTTTTTAATAAACTCTCAGTATACACATAACGTCTTTAAGAAAATGAAATCCTTTTGCTGTGGGCCACGTCGCTAGAAGAAATAGTCACCAGTGCTGTTATCAGTGCTTTCAAGCTTTAACTCTGAATCAAAGGCGACAATTAATAAAGTTGCCCCCGCCAGGAATGGAAAGGAGGAAAGCTAAATATTTGAAACTGGGTGAACAAATGTCAGGGTGTTTTTAAATAAAATCCTTTTACAGTTATCACAGCAAGCAGACCTGATATCCCTGTCTAATTCAATTTCAATTTGCGCCCCATGGGAGATAGTGAAGAAAAGGTTGCAGTGCTGTCTTTGGGTTGATATGTTCTTTTCTCCTTCAGGAAGCAGGCACGAGAGAGCAAGGGGAGGAGGGTGAGGGAAGAGGAGGATTCAAATACCAGCAGAATACTTTTTTTTTTTTTTTTTCCAGCTGGATCCTTCCAGAAGGCAGATGTGATGTGGGGAATGCTGAAATGCTGATTTGTTATGAATTCACCTGGAAAACATCACTGAGCAGGGAACTGCAGAAAGGCTGTTTGTGTGTGAATAAATATACCTGGTGAGGGACCAAAATTCACTGAATGTTGATGCCAAGAGCAACAGAGACTCCTGAGGACCCCCACATGCACACACACTAAACTATAAATTAGCTGATGGTACCAAATAACCTAATCTCTACCAATATCCTCCTCTATGCTCACAATCCTATGATCTGTTTTCTTTTAAGTAAAAAGATGCTCTTAAAAAAAAAATTAAACAAATGCACTCTTTGATCAAAGCAAAACCTAGATATCAATGAGATTATTAATAAACTGCCAGACCCCATCCTTAGGATGGGGACAAACCTTCCAGCCAATACCTGGATTTCCCAGGCCGCAAGGCTGAGGCTGTAGGAACAAGCCCCATGTTTCCAGCCGGAGCGGTGCCGGCTGAAACGGTCACTAGCCCTCCAGCCCTTGCAAAACGTGGAGCTTCCCATGGGCATGATCCTGGCTGAGCCGCCTCTCCGCTGCTCCCTGAACCGCTTCACTCAGAAGGGTCAGGATTAGTTATAACTGTTTAAATAGCAGGTCATCGCTATGCCATCTGATTTTAAGTGAAACGTTAGGGAACAGAGCTACTTCCCACTCCATCTCTATCGCAGGGAAATAAAATTTGCTTCCATCTGCAGCTGTGTGGATGTGGCTGGTTCGCGAGCCTGCCCCAGGCTCTGCAGGGTGCTCAGAGCTGCACGAACAGAGGTAGGAGGTTGCCCTGTGTTCAGCACTCCTGAGCAGCTCTTTGCTCCTACCCTGGTTTAGGGCTCCTAAGCCTTTATTTTCTTCAATTCTTTTGAACAGAAAGAGCAACGAGAGACTTTGATGCAGTTTTCCCATGTTTTACAGTTAGTCGGACTTAGCAACACCTTCGTTGGTTTCAAGCCATAATAAAGATGATGTTGAGTCTACAGACTTCAGCATACCAAAAAGAAGCCAAAAACATACTAGAAGATATATGGCTTTTCACTTACTATATCCAAAGAAGCAGTTAGGAAGCGATAACTATAGGCACCCTAGATGCTAGTGCAATGCGAGCTACACAAAAGCAATGCCAAACCTCTCACCTGCAGTCAGTGCTGCTCTGGGTATCAATGCTGGAGCCTCGATGGCAAGAACACAAGCAGAAAAGACATGTAAGTAGCTATCACATAGTTACCTAGCAGTAGTATCATACGTGGGTCCAACTCAGGGCATCCTGGGGACAGAGCTCAGAACAGCCTTCGAAAGACACCTAAGTGGAGTCCAGGAGGATATCTGGGAGCAAAGCACCCCTGGGAGGCAAGTCACCTGCCCGTGCAGATATTTAGCAGATATTTTGCAGGCAGCATCACAAATTGGAGCCCAGGAGAGGAAGGACTTAAAATTAAGCACATGTTTAAATGCCAAGGGTATTAACAGCACTGCAGAGGGGGATCCTCAGCCTGCCCACTAAAAAAGCCTCAGGTTCGCACCACGGCTTGCTGAGCAGGCAGCGCTGTGCATGCACCCGCTTGTGACACTAAGGCCACAACGCTCGCGTTTGCAAACATGTTAGCTTTGAACAGAAGTGGCTGTTCACAGAAATTCAACAGTGGCCCAAAGCAGCAAGCCGTGCATCATGTCAGGCTGAGACGTGGCTCACCACATAAAACTTCCTCTGCCACGCTACATGCAAGGCACTATCTGTGAGCTTGGTATCAGCAAGTCAGAGCTGAAGAAGATAAGCAAGCACAAAGATTTCTCTACTCATGTTCCTAATTATCCCTAAAGTTACTACAATGGAAAGAATTTTTAAATTTGTTATTTACTTGCCCCCATTTATAATGCATGTTTACTTTTAGCACATTATTCAGTTTGGACATGGAAAACAAAACAGTCAGCTTCAGTTTCATGTTCTCATATGTTAGCTCAAGGCTGTTGTACTTGGCTTGTAAAGGCTTTATGGAAATGTTTAAATTTAAACAAAAAGACTGTTTTCATTTCCAATTAAAAAAATAATAAAATATTTCTAGTAGGTTTTGTGAACTCTTTAAAAACTATGAAACCAAGCTACCTTTGCCACTCTCAGCTGCAGACCTAAGATATCTGATGTCATCCTTCTAAATTTTCATTATCCTGACTCAACTAAACCACTGAAAAAGAATGCAACTTAGAAAAATGTTTTATTTATGAATACTTTGTAGTCTTAAACACAGCGTCCAGTTAATGAAATACCACTTTCTTCAGGGAAAAGAAATATTCATAAAAGGGAGGGAATCTGTATTATTTACCATGAATCCTGCCTGTAGAAGAATTGATTGCATCTTTCTTTAATAAGAACTGGGACAAGAGAGGCGAATATTGCCACCTGAGGATTGAAGTGATCATATATGAATTTGTGTACAGGCTGGAAAGCATCTAGACCTTCCTGGATAGCCCTGTGACCTGGTAGGCAACATGCTCCTCTTCTAGACCGGGACATACAATAGGCATGTGTCTTTGTACTTTGTTACAAGTTAAGTAACCCACTAAGAATACTGCATCCAAAAAGAGTAACGAGCTTAAACAGACACCTTAGATGCAAATTTGCAGTAATGATCAGGAAAGGTATCCTTCTCTAAGGACAGCATTCAGCTCCTTATTTAGAGAGGCCTCTGGACTGACAGGTGGGACACGTTAGAAATCTGAAATCCAACAAGAATTCAGCCCACTGAATCCAACAAGAATCATTCCATCCACTTCAGTCTCCTTAAGACTGACCAGAAATTGCTAAAAGCAAATACTCACCTTTCCTGCAGGTATATGTCCAGGCCACCAAGCAATAGCTGGTTCTCTCATGCCTCCTTCAAAGGTGGTTTGTTTACCACACAGAAAACGACCATTGCTTCCACCTAGAGAAAGAAGAGCAGCCACAGAACCTGTGATAATGCCAATATAATATATCAAGAGACACTGTCAACAAGGGATTTTTTAGACTAATTTTAAATTAATTTTTATTTCTCCCTGAATCCTTCTTCCAATAATAACTCCAGAGTTATTTTATTCAAATATTTCTTTATGATCAAATTTTAGAAGTGTCTTTTCAGCACAGAGAGAAACTGCTAAACACAACTTGCTGCTAACAGAATAAAGGGAAAAAAAAAAAAAAGAAAACAGAAGACTGATGGTGATTCTTTCTCTTTAGGGTGTTAACTGTTGTTTGTAACTAAAGGAAATCTGATGCTTTCAGACAGAAACAGCTTTTTTTTTTGATAGCGCTTTTAAAATATGAGAACACTATTAGATGCAGATATGCAAATAAGAAAAATAACTATACATTCTCTGAATCTTCACTCTCAGAAACAACAAGTGATTTGCAGGAATATGTTGTGCTTTTAACTAAGCCTCACAGCTGAGCTTTCTGAGAAACAAACAGGGAGTGCCCAGCACTGATTCCAGGTCACTCAAAGGCAAACATTTGCTCGCCTGAAGGCTGAACTGAGAGGCTCAGCTGAAATGAGAACTCTGAATACTCCTGGATTTGTGGTCCAATAACCACTAGACAGTCTGCCTCCAAACAGAAAAGAGTTGGCTATAAAATCAATTTGCAATGACTCCATTTGAGAGAAACAATCATTTAAACAAAATAAAACCCATGTCATCAAGAAGAAAAAGTATTTGCATATTTGCATATTTTTCACAATAGCTAACAAAAGCAGGACCCTTGAACCCTTCTTAATTACTCAGCAAGCTCAAATACACATTGAGCAGATGGAGAGAGTAAAAACACTGCTAAGTCTCTACGCTTGGACCTAAACAAATTAAAAGTATTCACGTATTCACAGTGGAGCACCAAGTGGAAATGCAAGCAGATGAACAGCCATACTGGGTTAGGCCAAAGGTCTATTTAGCCAAGGATACCTTATCAAACAGTGAGATGACTTTAAAACTGAATAATTTGAACTTTGAGGCTTCTCTTAGCTGCACAGGGGACAAAGGGAAAACCCCAGATGTAGGTCTCTTTTTCAGACATAAAGACTGACACGTTGACTTCATGGCCCCGGTCCAGGTTTGTTCATCTGTGACTCACCTTGTTTAGGAGCTGAAATGAGAGCAGCCCCATTATCGGAGGTGAAAAACACAAATGTGTTCTCACTGATACCCAGCTTCTGAAGATGCTTCAGGATTTTCCCAATGCTATCATCAATTTCTCGTACAGCATCGCCATATCTGAGACAGAAGGAGATGCAAAACATTAAGGCAGCAGAAGAGGAAGAGCTTCATACAGCCCAATGCACTGCAATGAGCCACAATGCTTTTAGCGGACACAACTTTTTACCTGTGCTTCAGAGAGAAATAATTCTCCTATGCATCAGTAATGTAATAAAGTTTTCCAGTGTCACTGCAAAAACTCATGTTTCTTGCAGAGAGCAACATTTCTCAGACAGTAAGATCAGAGTTTGTTCAGATCTGAGCCACTCTTGGACAGAGACAAGCAACTGAGACGAATTTAACTACAGTGTTTTCAAATATAGGCAAAGCCACTTCATCATAGGCTAGAAGCTAATAACATCATTTTGTTTATAGATGTCATTTGGAAACTGCAGTCTCAGAAGCAAGGCTCACAAAATCTACACAGCTACTCTTTGCCTCCTGTAAACTGCATTTTTCATGCATGCTTTTCTGCTTGCTGCTCTGATTTATATGCTTTTATAACAGGCACTAATCATACAAAAGCCTTCCAAAAATCATCTGTGTCACATTCAGCACTTCATCACTCACACAACTGGCAAAAGAGCTTAGACTCCACCCCCAGAACACATTTTAGTCACATGAGCTTCATTTCAGGTTATAGTAAAAGTATTAAAGAACAATCCAAGCAAAGTTCTCACTAATTAATATATGGTTATGTATTTCAACACACACAAAAAACTTCTGAGAAGTGATCCACATGGTTGGATCCAAGTATAGCTTTGTTTTCCTGTTTCTACAGCATGAGGTATTAATTACCAAAAAAAAAAAAAAAAAAAAAAAAAAAAAAGAAAAAGACTTACAGTCCTCTCTGACTAGTACCCAGGAAATGTTTGGAGGCATAAACAGGAGCGTGGGTAGCATCAATTGCCCAGTATAAAAAGAATGGCTGCTGGCTGGCCTGCTGCCTGCTAATAAAATCGAGAGCTTCCTGTAAACAACAATAAAAATGAATTTAACAGAATCCTCCTCTGCCATCTAAATCTCTCCATGAAAAAAAAGCAAAAAG
Source organism: Nothocercus julius (assembly GCA_013398735.1). Classification (NCBI taxonomy): domain Eukaryota; kingdom Metazoa; phylum Chordata; class Aves; order Tinamiformes; family Tinamidae; genus Nothocercus; species Nothocercus julius. The sequence goes on from VZSV01000008.1 coordinate 13,486,707, forward strand.
TCACTGGGGGTTAAAATAAACTGTATTAAACAAGACAGTACCTGCAGGTAGATCTGAGTCAAGTTGGCTTCACCTGTCTTCAGATCAATATTGAAATCTTCATAATATCTTAAGATAAAATCAATCAGACAGGAAAAAAAAAAATAAAAAAATTCAGTCTTGAGGAATATACAGAAATGTTTTTTGTCCCCATTACTTACACATAAGTCACTGTTACTATTCAGCCAAAGGGCAGAATCATAATTTACATAACCAACCAATTCTCTTTAGACACTAATACTAATTTTATTCTTAAGGAAGAAAGCAGTGAAATTAGCAGATCCAAATTAATGAGGGATATAAGATTTGGACAAACCTGAGCCACCAGTTTTTCACTGGGAACAGATTAGTATGCAAAACTGACTGAATACTGGTACCATTGAAGGCAGCAGTCTAAAAACTGGATTTAATCACACGCTGTTAGAATAGGGGCAGTACACTTAAAAATCATATGATGCAATTTTTTGAATACAGAGCTCTTTGATATGTAGTTAAGTTTTCAGAAGTAAACAAGTGATTTCAGTGAGATAATGCAAACTTGGAATCAGAAGCTGGGCTGCTGTGAAAATGCTTGAAAAGCTGAGGCATCTTGAGACACCAATTAGGCAAAGAGCAGAGGGGGAGCGAAGGCCTCGGGAGAATAACAGGAGATGGTAACAGGCTCAGAACTGAACGGGCAAGAATGGCACAGGCTGCAAACCTGTAGTCTAGAATGGTGTTTCGAAAACAGACAAAAGGGTATCACACACAGGAAGAAAAGGAATAAAGAGGTCTTTGAGCTGGGAATGAAACCAGCCTCCAAGAGCAGTAGTGGACTGAAATCAGCACAGGAAGTCTTTAAGGCATAAGTGAGTAAGCAAACCTCTCCAGGAAGTAGCCCAGAGCAGACCTAATCCCTCCATGGTCTGCAGCCATCGAAAGCAACTGGTAGGCAAGCAACTGAATTACCTGCCAACCATCTCCCAGTCCCTATACACAGGAATATTGGGGACTGCTTTGTTATCATAAGGTCCAAAATGGCAGTTAGGGGATCCAAACCATTCATCAAACCCATGCTTCAGGGGGTGGAACTGAGGCCTGTGACCCAGATGCCTAGGAACAAAAGACATAGATAAGTTCAAGTTTTACTGCATAGAAGCAAATAATAATCTCATCAGAATGGCATGCAAGAAACAAAATTTGCCTGGGAAGAAAACCTTCAAGCATTTTAATCAGTTAAATAGCTGCAGACCAATGTCTTGAGGTTTCTTGTCATTGTAAACAGATCCATGCAGACTCTCCTCCCAGCTTGCATATATATATTTTTTTAGCCTGCTGTCCAGTCTTAATTTTGCATTATTTTCTTCCATTGGTGTCTTCTCTCATGCTGTCTCAGTGGTCCCTTCTGACCGGCTACAACGCCCAAAGCTATTGCAAATAGGCATATACCATTCCCCTTACGGATTCTGATCTATGACTAGTCACTTTTCTACTAACACACCGCGGAGCTCATGAAATGTACCCATATATCTGCATTCATTTGATGGATTTTCCATCCTGCCAAAATGGTACAAGGGGACCAAATGTAAATGCATTCTTTACTTGTACATGTGAACACAAAATACAGTTAGATACTCCCAATGAAAGCTCCATTCTAGTATACATCTTAAAAAGATTTCCATCTTTAACTTCAAGAGGAAGCTCCTTTCTGATCTCCAATTTCTGGACTGCAAATTCTCCCTTCCTCATTTATACTATCTTGAAGATAAAGAATGCCCATGTTCTCCCTGTCTCTACAGGACGTCTTTTAGCTAAATGTCTATTTATCATTCCAGGTTCAATTCACAAATCTACACCTATAACCTGCATATTTTGTGCCATCACCCTCTGAAAGCTTTCTGAACATAAGGAACATAAAATATATTACCTGAACTAAAATGATCCATAGTGTCATTTTGAGTTTTTCCCAAAATGAGTTTTAAGAGAAAATAACCATAATTCCAGCTATGATCAATTCTCAATGATGTAACTAAAACTGCACGTCTCACATGCAGGAGTCTCCCTTTTCCTTATTTATATATATATAGCAATAAAAAGTTATTCCTTGCTGTTTCCACAATTACAGGTAACATGAGAAAAAATATTTTTCTTTAAGAAAGCACTAGGAGAACTTAAAAAGGGAAATAGGAGACACAAATGAGCTACAAATAGTTGCTGAAATGCAGAAGGCAGATTGTTTTCTCTCTCTTGCAATAGAAAAATGAAGAATATTTAATGAAATGTAACAAATTCTAAAACAGTCAGAGAAAATGCTTGATTTGCACAACATATAGCTCAACTGTGGAATTCACTGTCACAAGACACCGTGACAAGTCTTTGAAAAGGAACACTAAAAGGATGCAAAATCTTTTGCTGTAAAGATTTTTTAAGCTTTAAAACAACTATAATTCTAAGAGGGAGTGGGATGAGACTCCAATTTAACTGCTGCATTCTGCATTTTTCTTAGACCTTTCTAGAAAGGAGGTGATGACCACAAATGCCAGAGACTCTTACTATGCAACATCATTCCCCACTCCTGTCTAGCACCCCAACTCTTGAGTGCCCAATGATTGCACGGCACATTCAGATTTAGTCTGCTTCTTGCTAACAGCTGCAGGTTCTTCCAGATTTGCCATTTGCCAAATAACTGCCTGGAACCAATCTGTATTTGCGTTGTTTATTTCTTCTCCCAAGGTGTATGAATTTACATTTATTAGCACTGAACTGCAACTTACTGCATTCAGCCCACTGATCTGATTCTTCATGGCCACTCTGCTGTTTGGATTTGTGCTAATAAATAATTCACTGTCTTAGGTAAGTTTGCTTTTCTTCCCATTTCAGCAGCACTGGTGTATTCGACCACAATTCAATCACACTTTTCTCTAACTTGTTAATGAAACTGTTAAATAAAATGTATTTCATTACCTTCCTAAAGAGTATCCCCCGTGGTACTCCTCCTGTCTGAAGTCTTTTTATTAACAATTTCTCTGTTAGCCAAGCAGTACTTGTCTGCATTTTGAAGTTGTTATTCATGCATTTATTTATTACAGCACCAGCTCAAACTGTGAATTAACTGTTCGGAAATGTCCAAACCTAGTGGGACTCCATTACAGCCCACAAGCTCGTATGAAATTTGAATGTTATAAATACACCACTATTTCAAGTATTGCATTGCTAATTCCACCAACTGTGTGAGTTTGGCCCAAATGCCTTTCAGGTTTTGCCTTTCCAGCCTTCACAGGCACTGCTGAACAGAGATGTTTCTGAAATTTTTCTCTATCCTCTGCGAAAGTTGACTGTACTCCCATGAAAGTCAATAAAGGCAAAGAACAAAATTCCAGAAAGTATATTCTGGTCAAGTCTGCTCACTAACACTATCTGCTCTGACCTTCTATGCTAGGTGAACGGTTATCGATGTAGCTCTGGTATCAATCTGATTGTCTTCGTGTGTCTGCATCTCTATTTCTATGTGAATACACCTCTACCCCCCAAAGTTTGCTCAATTTAGTCTACTTCATCAAAACAGCAATATATTGCAGGGTGATATATTGCATGCAGGTGATGAAGGCAAGTTCCAACAGAACACCTTGGCATATTTATTTTTGATTAAATTGAATAGCATGATATAATGGATGAAAGCCCGAAGAGTTAAAGTGTTTATATATACATGAATTATAGTATTTATATATAATCATAGCACTCAGTTCTGAAATTAATCACAACAAAGGAAGAGATCTACCACAAATTTTGTAAGACAGACAACTAAGCTTCAAGACATTCTCTCCTCCCAACTCCAGTTGTCCTCCTCCTTCACAATACATACACTTGAAAACCAAATCTTGAAGCAAAAGATCTCAAAAGAAGTTTACCATTTGCCAATGATCTTATTGGTGTATCCTGCTTTCTTCAGCAACTCTGGAAGCAGTAATTCAGAATCTGGGATTCCTCCTACTATACTCTGTGGTGTGTACGCTGTGGAAAACAGAAATATTCTTTGGGACACTTACATGTATTAGGGTAAATAGCTAATGGTCACTCGATTAGAAAGATTAATTAAGCAGATCAGAAATAGCAATTAGTTTGATATTTCAACAATATCGCTGTTTAGAAATCTAATTCTCAGAGGCCAAGAGATGAAGAGAACAAGTTGATTCAGCAAACACAAGCCTGAAGCCAAGAGAGACCTCCACCCACTTCCACACCATGGCCAACAAACAAAAGGGATTGCTGGCACAGCATGAAGGTGAAGCCCTTGAAAGGGAGGGAGGTCATAAAGAAAACAAGCGCCTTAAGAAAGCAATGGAGTCACTTGGCTTTTATTCCTGCAAATTTTGCTTGATACTTTCAAAAACAAAGGCATTTGCTGAAATCAAATGATTGATAAGCATGACTAGGCTGCAGCAGCTGAAAGAACCAGTATCACTCACATGCTCAGCAGCTTTCTGGCCCTAGAGAATCTCAGATGTGACTTTGGTTAGCAAGGAGATAGCCAAGCATGCTTGAGATAGATGATGTGAATTAATATGGAGCTGCTGATTCGTGCCCAAGCACGTATGGTCTTGCATGCCGCCTGTCATCTTGAACTAAAATGAACACAGGGACATTATGACTTGAAACCCTTCCTTGGAAGCACCATGAACAGAGGTACTACAAAAACGCCCTGGCTAACCTAGTTAGGAAACTGGCTGACATAAGCACCTCAGGCTTAACCTAGGATGTTAAAGATATGCCCCAAGTGACTTTCACCAGACATCAGCTAGCCCACCCAGAGGAACTGTATCCCAGACAACAGAGCAAATGGATTAACCGATTTATGTCTCCATTTGAGGATGTTTTCTGCCTTCAGCTTGATGAGGGGGAAGCAATATGCTTCACACTTGTTACCAGCAGCTAACATGGTAATCTTCCTGTGCCATGCTGAAGGGCCCATAAAGGCAGATCACTGAGCCACGCCTCTGTTTGAAGCAAAACTTCCTACAAAACACCAAGTAATGAAGGCAAATCTGTAATAAAGCTCCTACCATTCCTGGCGTGCGCGTTTGTGGTGTAAAAGCCATTCCTGATTGGGAGTCGGCCTGTCAACAGTGCTGCCCTGGCTGCAAACGACAATAAACAACATTTCACTTTACAAGCCCATTCTGTTAATATTATGGCATTAAGGACAGCTCACTGAATCACTCACACAAGGATATGTACAGCTCCCTAAGAGAGCCATGGAGTTAACCAGGCTCTGATATGACGCTATCAGAGGCTTTCCAAGTCAAACCTGACTGGAATTTAGCCTTTTTATTAAATTAGTTTATCCACAGCTGAAAAGTAACTACTTCCAACAGGAAATATACCACCATTCCATATCAGTGCTGATGAACTGAATAGTTGGCATATACATTTAAGAGGAAATCATAACACGAATTGGTTACAGGCTACGGCTAGCTTGTCTGAACAAAAGTCATGTAAGAGAGAACAAAAAGAAGTTGTCTATTCTTGACGATAAAAATCAGGGCCTGACCGCAGGAAGCATTTAAGCAGATGCTTAGTTTTAAACATATGCTGAAGTACCACTTGAGTTAGCAAGACTTTGCCATATTTCAAATAAATTTCCAGAGAAAGGACATTCATTAGCACAATGACCTAAATGAAAGACCAAAGGAAAGTCTTTTTTTTTTTCCTGAATTTTATTTTATTTTTGTACTTGGGTTAAAAAAAAAAAAAAAAAAAAACAGTAAGGATTAAAAAATAATCTGTATTTCCCAGACTCGAGGGCTTCTTTTGTCCCTTCCTCAAGAACCTAGCAAGCCACCAGGGTCAACAGTAGGACACAACCTGCTATCATTCCTTGTATAAAAGCCAGCAGAATCAGACAACTTATTTATATTTTGTTCAACAGCATTTAGATACTGTTTTGTCTGTTAACCCCAAAAAAAAAAAGAAAAAAAAAAAAAAAAAAAAAAATCAGCAATGGAGGCTGCAATACTAAACTGGAATATTTTTAAAAAGTCCTTCAGCTGGACTGATTTGATGACTAAAGCACTGCTTTGTTTGAACTAAAGATTGCAAGCTTTCCCCTCAAAAAAATAAATAAAAGAAAGCAAAACAGAAGATCAAAGCACCAAATACAAACTTTGCCCTGAGGGTAATCACTGGTTTGGTTGCTAGTTCATGTCAGATGCTGGCAAACATCCCAATCTTCTCAGAAGGTGGCATGCTTATATGCTAGTTTAAAACTCAAGTTTACTTACACGGAGAGCAGAGGGGGTTAGCGGTATAAAAATTCAGGAAAAGCATCCCTTCTGAAGCCATCTGGTCTAAGTTAGGAGTTTCCTTAGAAGGCTCTCCAAAAGCTCCCAAATCACCCCAACCCATCTGCAAAAAGAACACACCAAAAGATGTAAAAGTACTTTTACCTTTCAACAAATGACGATGCTTCTGGGCCCACATAACATTTTTATTTTATCCCTCCGCCTTTAAATCTTTATAGCGCTCATCTCTCTACTCAGGGAGTACTTCACAAATGTGATGAAAATTACCCTCCCAAATCCTGTGAGGCAGAGAACTATTCAACTTTTCCCTGGCAGATGGGAAACTGAGGAACACATGAGATTAAAGGTCATGGAAAATTTGCAGCATCGCTGGAAAAGAACCTGAACACCTTTTCTCCCACTGTAGTGTCTGAAGACTGACCCGTGCATGCGTACCAGGGAGGCAGAGCAAGTTGCATGATATGCTTGGTACTGTATAAACCACTCGGACCCCGGCTACATCTGCTGTTGTGTTGGATCATCGACCCAAGTCCTTCTCTCAGTCATCTCCATCTATCTACCCATCCATCTATGGACATATAATTAGTAATGCAAGAAAAAGATCTAAATTCAAAAGCGGTGCAGCAGGAAAAGAGAGAAAGCGTGTATTTTAAACATAAGATTTTGAGAAAACCCCACCTGAGGCATTTTATGTCACCGCTTCTTTGCAAGACAATAATTTCACTCTGGGTCTTCCCCTAGTTTAGTGCAGTGAACAGCTTCTGACCAGGAGAACCAGCAAATTGCCATCATGCTGTCTAAATTGATCACTGGAAACTATTACTGGTAATAATACAAATAAAACTAAGTGACTTAAAACAGAAGGTTCTAGAAGAGAACAACTTAATGAGCAATTAGGCACCATGGTTGCTAGAGATTATGTTGTGCTTTTCAAAAGGCAATAGCTCTCTTTAATACAGATGTGTATCAGGTGAGCAACTGATATGAAGGGCATAATGTATCTAGAGCTTTAGAAAACCATCTGTCTGGTCCCATTTGAGAGTCTAACATTAACACTGCAGTGGTGCAGTTTGGAGAAGAAAATTGTTGGAGAGCTGCAGAGCTGCTTGTTGAAGTCTGAGTGAAGAAGCAATTAAATGGTATCGCATACCACTAGGATGTGGAAGTAAAAAAGGATTCAGCAGGGTCACCTCCGAGTTCTCCCTTCTTCAGTATCTTTATCATCAAGAAAGAAAGGAAGAAAGGATACCGTGCTGCTCTAATTCACACACAGTGAAGGAGTCACAGAAATTACAGAAGGATCAAAGGAAAAAAGACCATGGAAATGTATTTTTAATGAATAGTATATAAATAAATAAATAGTTCACAGAGGCTGCAGTCAGGATCTGTGCCTCCTCATGTCTTGTGCTGTAGTAACACTTCTAGAACAGGCTAATCACTGTCCCAAGGAGCTTTCATCTCAAAAATTACACATGCTGGCTTGGGGGGAAATATTCTTGAATGGGAAATTCAGATAGACTGCTGGAGGCTCAGCTGGCCAG
>VZSV01000008.1:13494774-13509512 GCA_013398735.1 Nothocercus julius
TTCCAGTCAGGCACCCACCCTCACTTGGTTTTCAAGTAGCAAAAGATGGCACAAGATGCATTTCTATTACAAACGCACCCAAAAGACAACAAGAAAATGCTACAAATGAAGCTGAGCAGAAAGATGCCACCAGCTTAAAGGCTGTGCTGAAAACACGTTTCCTTACCTCTGTGGCTAATACCACTAGAGAGTGGAAAGGTGAAGGGGTTTTCAGGTGGGAAGAAATCTGTGATGATTTTTGCTCTTCAGTGCATTTTTTTCAGTTCAGAAATCAAAACTTAATGCAGTTAATTCACTTTTTGTTCAGTTCTCCAGGAGGCAAGACTGGATTTCTAAGAACAGTTCCTAAAATGAGTTGGAGTTTCTTTGCCTACACTGGCAGCTGCAACATCCAAAGCGCTGCTACCACTACATCCATTGCTGCTATGAGAGGATATTGCCACAGATATTTTTTTGCAAGCAATAAAAACAAGCCTTACATTTACGGTAACTCTGTTGAGGCTCAGAAAAACAGAATATCCCTCTTCTCACCACCGTTAGCAGCTAGCGAGAGGAATCGTTTGCTACGGAACTAATGTTCCTGTGGAACTAGTGCATGTTCCACTGGAACTAATTGCTCAAGCACGATGAACACACCACAGGACAAGACGATTCCACCTCTAGAAAAGGCAAGGAGCAGTTTGGCTGCTGATTGTGCATCCCCTTGACTTTACAGATCCCAAAGTCCGTCTCTGGAAGGGATCATATGTGAGCCCAGAAACTGTGACCCCGGGAGGGACTGCGCTGCTCAGAGGAGCGAGGGGGCAGCGCAAGGAGGCAAATGAACCTGCAAGATGCTCTCCAAAGCCCTCCTGCGGTGACAAGTGCTCCCTGCCCCGTGGGACTCTCCCCTGTGACAAGCGTCTCCCCAAAGGGCACCCTTCTGGTCACAAGTGTCCTCTTGTCCCCCAGGCAGTGCTCACCTAGTGACAATATCCCCAGTCCCCTCACACAGAAGGGCCCCACTGGTGACAAGGGGACAAGAGGTGTCCCCAGACCCTCTAGGCATCTCCCTGGTGACAAACATGCCACCTGCCAACAACTTACTGTTCTCCTTGGTGACAAGCACGATCCCTCAATGACACATGTCCCTTTCCTCAAGGGGTGACAAGCAGGTGACAAGTGTCCCCCTAAGGACATGCCCTACCATGACAAGTGTTCCCTTGAGGACTCCCCACCCCCCATGCCAAGTGTCCACGGGGACACTTCCCCCCCGTGTCGCATCGCGTCCCCCCCGCCGCGAGGAGCGCCCGGGCGGCGCGGGCTGCGCACTCACGTCGTCCATGAGGAGCAGCAGCAGGTTGGGCCGCGCGGCGGCGGCGCCGCCAGGGCCCGAGGCCCAGCACAGGCCCAGCGCCACCAGCGCCACCAGTACCCTCGCCATGGCAACCGCCGCCGCGTCACGTGAGGGGGCGCCGCGTCACGTGGGCCCGCGTGGGCGGGGCGAGGGGCGGTGCCAAGATGGCGGTCTGCATCGCCGTGATCGCCAAGGAGGTGGCGCCGGGTCGCCGATGTGGGGCCTGAGCGGGGCGGCGGGGCCGGGGCTGTGGGGTCTGTGCGGCTGTGAGGGGGGCAGCTCGGGACATGAGTCTGTGGGGCCTCGGTGGGGCCCCAGCTGAGACTGTGGGGCCAAGCAGGGCCGGGGCTGAGGCTGTGGGGCCTCAGCGGGGCAGGGGGCCCGGGGCTGAGGCTGTGGGACCCGAGTGGGGCAGTAGGACTGGGGCTGAGGCTGCGGGACCTGAGTGGGATGGTGGGGTTGGGCCTGGGGCTGTGGGGCCCAAATGGGGTGCTGGGGCCAAGGTTGTGAGGCCTGTACAGGTGTTAGGGAAGGGGGCTCAGAGCCCGAGGCTGTGGGGCAGGAGTGGGACAGTGGGGCCAGGGTTGGAGGTATGGGGCCTGAGTGGGGCAACGGGGCCACAGCTGAGGCTGTGGGGCTGAAGGAGGGCAGTAGGGTGAGAGTTGAGGCTGTGGGGCCTGAGCAGGGCTGTGGGGCCCAAACAGGGCAGTGGGGCTGGAGTTGAGGCTGTGGGGTCATTCTTGAGCTTGTGGGGCCTCATTGGGACAGCAGGGCCAGGACTGAGGTCATGAGGCTGGAGCGGGACAGCAGGGCCATGGTTGGCACTGTGGGGCCGGAACAGAGCTGTGGTCCTCCGCAGAACTATCCCTTGTACATCCGAAGCGTGCCGACAGAAAGCGAGCTGAAGTTCCACTACACCGTGCACACCTCCCTCGACGTCGTGGACGAGAAGATCTCGGCCATGGGCAAGGCTCTAGTAGATCAGAGAGACCTGTACCTTGGGCTCCTCTACCCAACAGAGGACTACAAAGTGTATCCATCCAGTGCCCGGGTGGCACGGTCCCCTTCTAGTCTTGCCTTCTTTCTTCTCTCCAACCTCTGGTGCAGTTTTAAATGAAGGAATTAGAGGGCTGGGCTTTTACATAGACGAGGGCTGCCTTTTTAGCATGTTCCATCCCATAGGCAGAAGAAATCTGCCTTAACAGACCTGATTTCTGCGTTTTCATAGATTGACTTTTAATTTCTGAAGTTACAGGTCACACTGGCTGGTATTAGATGATCTGTGTCTCAGTGGTCACCCAGATAATAATGACCAGCAAGAAGGGTCACTGAAAAAAGTTCTTATAAACAGATAAACTATCACCAAAAGAGCTAGTGAGAGGCTGCTTCTGAGATTACTGATTAAGTAATCAGTTAATTAAGTGATCAGTAAGATCACTTACAAAGTGTGTGTTATCAGCCAGTATGAAAGAAAACTTAGTTCTTTTTCCTTTATATTAGGCCTGAGTTAATTGCAGCTGTGCCCTTTGTGAGATAGCAAAGGTAACAGAATTAAGGTAAAAAGGGGAGTGTTGTTCTTGCAGTTTAACATCTTGCTTACTTCCTGTATTCCTAGTTATGTGCTGGGTATGGTATGAACATGGCCTTCCCCTCTCAGTTTCTTTGACTATATTCCAGACTTGTTTGAGTTGCTTTCCAAATCTCTAGTGTGTCAGAAGCAAATTCCTTAACAGCTGTGTAGGTATGGCTACGTGACAAATTCCAAGGTGAAGTTTGTTATGGTGGTGGATTCTTCAAACACAGCACTCCGAGACAATGAGATCCGCAGTGTAAGTGCAGGAAATCAGAATGCAACTAGTCACATCAGTACTTTTGCTACTTCCACTTATTCACAAAATGCTGAGAACCAACAACAAAAAGTAATTAAACTACAATCCCTTTTCAGATGTTCCGAAAGCTGCATAATTCATATACAGACATAATGTGCAACCCTTTTTACAACCCCGGGGACCGTATCCATTCCAGGTAAGTAGAAAGACCATGCATTCTTTCTGGGTTTTGTTATCTTTTGGGGACTTGCAGAGCACTTGCATTGTAACAGAACTAAGAATGTAACCCCCATGTTTGACCTGTGCAGATGAGGGTGCTGAAACTTCTTAAAAGCTATGTTCTCTTTGGCCCATTACTGCATAATAGAAAACTCTGCTATTCCCATTAAGAGTCACACTGAAAACTCTCACCTCAGAACTGGATTTGGAAACATTGACTGAAAATAATAAGAGACAAAACCAGCTACCCATTTTACTGCAACATAAGTAAATAGATAATGGTAAGCAGCAGCAGTTCTTCCTGTTCTTAAGGAAGGACTGAATGGCCCATGAACATGCATAAATCTTCATGTTTGAGACCAGCTGCACCCCCATTTCTCATCTGGAATTCCATAGCAAGCTTTTGTAATGTCTTGCCAGGCAAGAACAGCTTATTTTATACTTCACTGAGGCCAGGCTAAAATCTGTGCTTCTTTCAGCTTAAAATAAAAGTCATTATTTGCTCAGGTAGCATGTTATAGATAGAGTGAAGCCACCTATTCAGCTCTGGGAAAAACAGCTTGTTTGCCAGTTACCAGCATTTTTGGTATTGCCATGAAGATCTGCTGTGCAGAATTTTAACTTCCTTTAACATTGTTTTTTCCTTTCTTCAGAGCTTTTGATAATATGGTGACCTCCATGATGATGCAGGTGTGCTAAGACTGCCCCTTCTCTTCTGAGGGTGAGAAGACACCCTGGGAGCAGGAACATGCCTAAGTAGTGATGTATATATTGTCTTCCTTCTGTGTAATATATTACATTTATTCTGTGTAAAATAAACTTGACACTTGTGAGGTCTGCATGCATTTCTAATCCAGCAGAGTATAGCAGAAGTCACTGTGCAGCTTTGCTTTTGCCTTCAGGTAACATGTACGAGCCAGCTCTTCCTTAGTAAAGGTCAGCCATGTCAGACAGGAGGTTCATTCCCTACAGAAATGCATGCAGCTGTGCTCCCTATGCAACTCACATGTTTCCCTAGAAATTGGGCTTTGTATAACAGCAACTCCTGCTGTGCTTATGATTAGAACAAGGACAGCTGCACAAGAGATAGCTAAGAGATTACTGGGATCAACCTAGATTTCAGTCAGCTGAAAGGCACAGCTAGCAACAACTGTTCTTCCAACACTGGTGCTTCAGAAAAGTTCTCATGTCGAAGGTGTACACCAGCAACAAGTAGTCACACTGCTGCTTGCCAGCCCCTTAGCTGCTGCTCCAGGCTGTTCATTGCAATAGGAATGTTCTGAGCAGTACTTCCTTCAAACATTTGGTCTCTCTGTCCCATTTTTCCCTAGCCAGGACCACTCAGATGTGTGTACTTAGTCCAGTAGTTCTTGGAAAGAGGGAACAGTGCATAGGTCAGCCAAAGGCTCCACATTTCTTTACAGCCAGCCCCTGTTCATGTACTTAGAGCTTTGGCAAACAGAGCAAACAGTTGCTCTCCAGGTACTACCTTGAACATGATCAAGTCCCAGATTGATCTTGCCTCTCTGGGCAAGATTTTTTGGGATGACTTGCACCTGTTTCCCCTTATCACTTTTCACCTCACTCAGGTAGCCACTTGAACTTGTGGCACTATTTCTAGGGCAATTCAGGAAGCACAGGTAGTGTAGTTGGGAGAAATCCACGCCAAGAGATTAAGACATCAGGATTGCACAGCTGCCTGACTCATCCCAGACTGATCTCCCTTAACATCCCCTCCCAGTGCAGCTCCCTGCTGTTTTAACTCAAGACCATCAGATCAGGTGTTCACACAAAAATACAAGGCAGGAGAAGCAAATATACATCCCAGCTTTAGTCACTTGTGCACTGCACTAATACTACAGGAGGCTGTGCAGCTATAGCCAGTTCAGCAGAGGCCACAGGGCTGGCAGCTCCTCAGCACTTCTGGTGCATCCTTCTTCCTGCTCTGCACACTCTTCTCTGCCCACACTGCCTTACTCTAGTCACCTGAGGTGCTCAGGCAGCACCCAAATACCTCCTGCCACATTCAAGCTGAAGCAGTTCCCCTAGAACATCTCACTGCATTTACTCTTTGAAATCTAGCACATGCTGCTTCCAACACTGAGGCAGCAGTCTCTGATACCAGCACCTAATCAGTTAAACATGCAGAAAACACTTCAAAAAAAACCACTGTGTAGCTCTAAAGGATACAAGGAGCCTGGAGAAAGCGAGGTCAGTGTTGTGTCAGCTCACAGCCAGTGTGGTCTCACTGCAGATGAAGTTCACACAGCAGGATCATTTATTTTAAAAATAAGTGACATTTACAATACCTTCTCAAACAGAACTTAAATACATTTACTCAACAACAACCTGTCAAATAATGGGAGATGAAAATATTTGAGCTTCTCCCACCATCTAAACAAGGCACAGCTGTACATGGCTATTCTGAAATATGTCTATATAAAAGTGTTCACTCTTTTCACTTGCAGACTGGAGCTCAGCATTTCCTCTTCCACAAGCCATTACAGGGTAGTCCATACACTCAAATAGTTTTTTGATAAAAAATTAAGCTTCAAGAATTTACAAAACCTATTAATGGGAAGTTTAAAGTACTAGAAAAAGAAGATTATTTACAGTCTGAGCCTAGAGGTAGCTTGGATCAAGAAAGCAAGGCCAGCTTCACCAGCATGGTCCATACTGCAGAAAGTGCAAAATCAAGAGTTAAAGCACCAAGCTTTAGAAACCCCTAAGGTACTAAGAAGAAAAAAAAAGTCAGCAGGAGTTATAGTCTGGCAGTGTCCCTTGAGCTGTGAAAAGCTGCTTTAGGAGTCAGAAATTGCATCTGGGTTAGAGGAATCCTAGACCAGGATCCTGAAGGATCAGTGTGAGAATTACATAATAAAATTTATTTTAATGCAGAACTTAACACAGTAACACCATTGGCTGGAATTCCCAGCCCACCTATTTTAACACAAATATTTTTTCCTTTAAAAATGAGCAGCTGCAGTGCTCATAAAGACAAGATCAGCAGCAAGGGCAAGTGCCAGGCAGCCTAAGTTCCCTACCAGCAGACTCCTTCCATGTGCTTTATCCCAATCCACTAGTTCAGCAGAGGTTACACCGATCCCCAAAGAAGGATCAGACCAGGAATGGTGACAGGAGTAAAAAGGGAGATCAGAGCCCAACTCACCACAGTGGAGGCTACTCTGAAATGCTGCTACTACCAGAAATGAAGCAAGACTTGTTAGCTATACCCCTTGTTCTCTCCACTTCCAAACAAAAGCAAGAGGAAGAAAAATGGGGTTGCTGAAAAACAGGTCTTGGGTAACCCCAGCAGAGGCTTCCAGAGAAACAATCAGAAATGCTTTTCCCCTCCTTGATGTAGAACAGCAGCAAGCTAAGAAAATAGACCCATAAAGGCCAAACCCTCAGATATGGCCCTTTGCTAGGAGAGGGGGAATCAAACTGATGGTCTGCAAAAGCTCTTTTCCCGGGATCAGGATGCTGTCAGGAATGAGACCGTTTCCAATACAAAAATGCAGTTTCCTAAGCAGACCTAAGGTGCCCCCACCCCCCCGGGCTGCCAGGGATCTGGCCAAAGCGCAGGTAGAACAGATCGGCTTCCCTTCAACAGCTCGGCACTCCAGCTGCACAGCACGCGATTGCCTCCTGAGTAATCCTCATGGCCAGGCAGATGGTATTTTAAAATTAATCTTTTTTTTTTTTTTTTTTTTTTTTTTTTTTTTTTTTTTTTTTTTTTTTTTTTTTTTTTTTTTTTTTTTTTTTTTTTTTTTTTTTTTTTTTTTTTTTTTTAAATCTCTCCAATCCCATCTCTTCTTCTCAGTCCTGCTGGCACCGCCAGGATAGTCCACTCCTCCTTTTAGTACGGAAAATACCAAGGCAACAGTCTTGCCCGACCCCTAGACAGGAACAAACACAGCACCGTATCTCAGTGACAGAGAGCAGCTCCAGGCCCCTCTGGGCACACGAGGGACAGTGGGGCAGCAGCAGACAGGCTCTCGCAGGTGCCATGAGCCCTGGGCACCTGTTTGCTGGGCCATCGCTGGCTGCTCACTTCTGTCCTTTCCAATTTCGGCTGCCTACAGGCCCATGAGGCCAGCTGGATGCAGCCGGTGGGTGACACTAACAGCACGAGACAGCAGGAGACATTTCTAGCACAGACCTCCAGGAGGAGGTTCCTGCCAGGGCCCTTATCCCTCCTCCCCATGCCGGGTGGGAGGCTGCAGAGCCCTGCGCAGCACCAGCTCTCCAGCATCCTGGGGCTGCCCCGCTGCAGCCTGCTTGGCCCGAGCATGCAGAGACTCCTGACCCTGCATCCGCTCACCTGTACGTCCTCCCTCGCACCTGCGAGCACTGCCCGCCGTAGTAGCCTCCCCGCTGGGAGAGCCCTCCCCGGGCGTGGAAGCGGCCGCGGTACCTGCCCCGGTCGGTGCTGCTGATGCCCGGCATGTTGGTTCTCTTGGGCAGCACCTGGAAGGCAGAGGCACCTCAATCGCTGCTGGCTCTCCGGGGCTGGGAGACAGAGGCATCGTCCCAGGGCCTCGTCCAGCTCCTACCTTAATGACGCGGCCTCTGAACATGCTCTCGTCCAGCTCCACCGCGGCCTTCACAGAGCTCTTCTCCTCAAACTCGATGTATGCGTACCTGCAAGGGGAGAGGCGTGAGCACTGCCGGGGGACACCCCCAGCAGACTGACTGCCACCAGCCCCTTCCCCATCTCTCCCCATCCACCAGCACATCCGGAGATGCCCCAAGGCTCCTGCAAGCCAGCTGGTCAGACTCGCAGCAGGCACAGGAGAGGGATCCGGTGGCTCCCCACTGCAAAGCCGCTCCGTGGGACCAGCGCCTGGGCCACTCATCACCATGCAGCGGTGCAGAGCACCGCAGCAAGTGCAGCACTCGGGGAAAGAGCAGCAGGGCGGAGGAGCAGCCAGGGCTCACTCTGCATGGATCGACACACACCCCTCTCTGCAGAGCCTGGAAGGCGGTCAGGTTCTTGCCCTCCACACAACACCCAAATGAACCAGTACCGGCTTCCACCTGGGGACCCTTCCCAGGCCAAGGGGCACAGGATCCAGGTGCCTCCCAGTGCACATAAGGCACCTCCCAGCACTCAGGTGCAGGCAGCACCAGCTCCTGCCCTCTGCACACAGCTGTGGGCCACAGTGTGTTGCTTTCCAGGGACTCAGCAGCTCTTTCTGCAGGACCCAGGGTACTGCCTAGGGCTGATGACTGGGAGGCCCCTTTTTGAAAGCCTTTCTGCCAGAGTTTGCACCAAGACTACCAACCCACAACAGGGCTTGGAGCACAACCTCCTTCTCTGCACTGGAAGTTTCAACTTGAGCTTGAGTTGTGTCACAGGCCAAGGGCTGCAGCGCTGGAGCTGGCAGCTTCGGAGGAACCTCCTCCTCCCCTGGGGCCAGCAGTGCTGTTTGCAGAGCAACTGGGTGGAGAGGAACAACCTCAAACCACAGCACATAGCAAGGCAGGACACATGTCTGTTCCCAAAGCCTTGGAGCGCAGGGTCTGAGCCAGGGCAGCACCCTCAGGCACCCCCAGGCCAGGCCCCATGCACTGACCCTTTGGGGTGTCCTGAGAACTTGTCACAGAGGATGGTCACACGGTTGATCTGCCCACAGCTGTTGAAATGAGACTCCAGCTCCTCCGCAGTCCCACCGTAGTCCACCTGCAACAACAATCCCAGCCCCTCAAATGCCACCAAGACCCTCTGCAAGCCCCAGCTCTCCGTGGCAAAGGAAGCCCTTAAGGACCCTCTGTGAACACATCATCCCTTCCCCAACAGCAGGGAAATCCTCACTAGCACGCTCATGTCACCACTGCACCCAGATTTGCACTGCCCCATGCCACCTCTGCCTGCAAGGAAAGAGGCACCACCCGGATGGCCAAGACCAGCACCCAGTTAACCTTTAGCTAAGGCCCTGCTGTCTCCTGAGCAAGCTAAGGTCAGCAGGGACTCACCAGAGGGGCCATTTCCAAGGCTGAGAGTCACCAAGGCTCCACATCACTTATGCCCCCAGGACATCACTGCAAGGCAGGATGTAACCCCCCAGGGTTACAGGTGAAGCTGTAGCATCACTCTAATCACCTGGCCTGGAAACCCAAATCCACGATTTGGAAAAGCATGTGTGGTTCCCACTTACATTGCCCACATAGATGGAACGCTGGTCAACCTCTATTTTCTCCTCAGTTGTCTTTGGGAACAGACCTGCAGAGACAAGGGTTGCCCTGAAGCACCAGGTGGAGAAGCAGGAACCCTCTTGCACAGCTGCCACCAAGCACCTCCATGATTTCTTGGTCCTGATCACTGCAAGCTCCCCATGTCCATGCTTCTGATCAGGTCTGGGCATTCCCAAATGACCTACAACAGTCTCATCCTCCACCCTTTGTCTTTTATCTCTCCAGAGGGGGGGAAAAAAAAAAAAAGACAAAAAGAGACACAGGGCAACTGCTGCTACCAATCTCATTAATTTACTGAATTTTGGTCTGTAGAGGTGGGAGACAAGAACGGATATAATCTGAATCAGCACCATGTCCTGCTAAGGACACACGCAGTCTGCAGCTGACAGGACACCAGGGAGTGCTGAGAGAGGCAGAGCTGCACAGTCCAGTTCCAATGGCTCTCAGGGTGTCCTTGGTGGAGGGAGCAGCACCCAGCGGCAGCCCATACCTGCCTCCGAGCTCATGAGGAAGCGTCTCTCTGCTTCCAGCTGCAACTCCTTCAGCCTCTCATCCTCTTTCTCCATCTCCCGCACTCTGGCTTTGATGGCCTCCAGCTCCTGAAATGCAAACCAAGACTTGCACGAGCAGCATGTGCAGCAGGGACCTTCATCCCACTCCCCAGCTCAGATTGCACCAGGCATCTTCAGAGTGCATCCAGGCTCGGGGACAAGGATGGGCTGGGTGCTGGGGAGAACAGCTGCCTCAAAGGGAAGTTCAGGTCTTAGCTCCGCAAGAGAGAAGAATGGAAAATACCACAGACTTCCTTTCTTGCATCTACCTACAAAAGAGCATTTGCTGGAGCAGAGATGCCCCAGCAGCACTGGGGCTGCCAGATGTAACCAGAAATTCAAACTGGTGACAATCAGTAGCCATTTGCTTAAGCTCAAGCAGACACAGCTCAACAGGGAAAGCTCCATAGCAGAGGAGTGACAGCGCAGTCACAGCTTTGATGATGGGCACCATAAGCAAGATAACTCTTTTTCCTAACTTTGGGGAGTGGTTGAACAGAGGGGTAGAAAGTTTGCCATTTTCTTACAAAAATTGTGAAAATGGCTTTCACAATTCACCAAGCACTCACTGGGTCCTGCACACCCAGCTCCTCCGCACTGTCCCCCTCCAGGTGGCTCAGGTCTAAGTCTTCCTCTGCAGTCTTCTGCAGAGCTGTCATCTCTGTCACATCCCAGGACTCCTCCACTGCTGCCAGGGATGGTGGGTCCTGCCACCAGATCCCAGAAGTGTCCAGAAAAAGAGGGCTGAATAGGAAGAGCAGCAATAACCACGGAATAGTTTAACACAAAGCTTGAAAGGCAGCACCAGCCAGACAAAGGCCTTGAGGGCACTTCCCCCAGAAGGAAGAACAGCCCCCAATGCAGCTCATTCCCAGAGCTGCAGGCAGGCTTGCAGCAAGACTCCAGGGCTGCAGGAGTCTCACCTAAGGAAGGCTATTTGGTTCACATGTATTGAACCACTTCCCAGTATGGAAGGTATGGAAAGGGCTGGGAAGTGCAACTATTATACCCTCACTGAGGTCAAAGGAAGCAAAGAGGAGGCAGAACCTGTCCCAGCAGGAGAGCTCCTAGGCTATATGCAGGGAGCAGGAGGAATCCCAGCCTCACCCAATGAAAGGCTGACCCACATACTTCCAGGTTTCAGCTCCTAATCTGGGCCCACAAAGCGACAAACTCTCCTGCCCCCGAGGGAGAAGCTGACCCAGCCAAGAGCCTGGAATTCCAGCACCTCCCACTGAGCCAGGTCCAGTCCAGCAACCCCCGGCCCGCCTACAGAGCTGGATCACCAGCGGTACCCCTACCTCGCCCGGGCCCCGAACATGCTGCGCCTTCCTCGGATCCGGCAGAGCGGCGCCACGTGCGGATCTCCCGCCACCACATGCGCCTTTCGCGCCGGCGCGCCACTTATCATACATCAGCAGCCAATCAGCGCAGGGCGCGCCGCGAGGCCCCGCCCCGTGGCAGCCGCGCGGCGGCGCCGCTGCTCCTCGTTGCCGCAGGTTCGAGTCCCCGGCCAGGGACCTGCTGGCTCGGTCACCACTGGTGGTGGCCAAGCTGGGGGACATCACTGCTGTTTCTCTGAGCAGAGGACCGCGCGGTGCTGCAATCCGGGAGACTGCAACGCTGCTCCAGGCATTGGGACCCCCCTGTGCAAGAGGAGAGCCCGAAGAGGGGTGCAACATCTCAGGTTAAAAAATCCCTTTGCAAACAGGGTACAGGATGGGGGATTCCTGGGGGGAATCTGAATGCAACCCGCAGTGTCACTTGCCACAGATACCCTGTCCCAGAGCCAGGTGTAGGGGGATGCACCGCCTCCAGGACATATGGACGGGTGGGAGGTGCACAGGGGCCCAGCACAAGCAGAGGCTGTGGAGCCCTCTGGGTGATATTAAATTGTCTTTATTACACAGATACAGAGTTAAGAACAGACAGAACCTGAATCATAAAGTTTACATCTTGCACAGGTCAAACATACAGTACACTTAGAGAAAGCAGGAAACAGCAAGGGGGGGGACAGCATGCCAAAGGAAAGTCCTATCACGTCATCTCTCTAGGCTGGCAGGGGGAGCGCGGCAGGGCAGGCCCCCCTGGCTTCCAGCGCCCCGGCCCGCATCCCTGTGCCGAGCATCCCCGCACCGATGCCTGCGGGAGCATCCCCGTCGCAGGAGTTGGGGCAGCCACGCACGGAGCCCCGAATGGGATCCGGGAGGAGAAGGGCGCTGCTCCGGGGATGCTCCAGGGGCCGTGAGCCAGAGGAGAGGAATGCGGGGTGAGTGAAGCCCTGGCCGGGACTGCCCGGCACGGTGCAGGGCAGGGGGAGGATGGCTCTGCGTTGCTTCCTGGGGCGGCACTTTGGTTTCAGCTGGGATTCGGGATGGGAATGCAAGGAAGGGGCTTCACCCCGCTCCAGCCGCCTCCTCCATGTCCCTCCTATGCCCTCTGGCCAGAGGCTTCCAGGCCAGCATGACCCCCGTGAGCCCGCTCCAGCAGCTACACCCGCGCTGCTGCCTCCCCCTTGTTGCTAATTTTTGGGAATATCACTCTTTAAAGCTGTCTATCCGGGGCCGGCCGCCTGCGAGCGCCGCACCGCCCGTCCCCTCCCTCCCCCCGCTTTTGGTTTCAATGCAAGGTTCTTTAGGGTATTTTTATTCTTATTAAAAGAAAGCAAAATAAAATAAAGCAAACCAGAAAGGAAGTGAAACGAGAGCAGAGCCGCTGTGTAAATGCTCTTGCCTGCGGTTTCCCGGTGAGGCGGAGGTAGAGAGCAGGGCCCGGAGCGGCGCCGGCGGACGGACACGCATGGCAGGGAGGGGAGGAAAAGGCTCAGACACCAACAAGAGCAGTGGCCCCGCAGCAGGTGCATCTGCAATACTCATATATTACCTCTTAGGAAACGTAAGAAAAATAGACAATATTACATATGCCACACCATAAATAAAGTGAACAGCGCTCGAGGGGCCCCCGGCTCAGCTCTCGCAGCCCTGGTGGGACGGGGACGCGCAGGGGGAGTCCTGACCTGCCGAGGGAGGAGATTCTGGGTGCGTGCGGCAGTACCCCAAGGTCTGGGGGTGCATATGGCCCTGCCTCGAGGTCTCAGGATGCATGCAACCCTGCCCCGAGGTCTTGGGGTGCATGCGGCCATGCCTCGAGGTCTCAGGGTGCCAAGTAACCCTACTGGGATGTTTTGGGGTGCATGCAACCCTGCCTTGAGGATGGACGAGGTCTCGGGGTGCATTGAGCCCTGCCTTGAGGCCTTGGGTTGCATGGCCATGCAACCGTACTGGGAGGTCTAGGGGTGCACTCAGCCTTGCCTCGAGGTCTCGGGGTGTGTGCAGCCTTGCCTCGAGCTTTCGGGGTGCACGTAACCCTGCCTCGAGCTTTCGGGGTGCACGTAACCCTGCCTCGAGGTCTCAGGGTACATCAGCCCTGCCCCGAGGTCTCGGGGCCCTTTGGCGAGGGCGCTCGGCGGGGCTGGGAGCCGCTGGGATCCCTGGAGCGGAGCTGCGGGGCGACGCGGCCGGGGCAGTGTCCCACGCCAGCGGCGCGGGAAGCCCGGCGCCCGCCGACACGTGCCCAGCAAAGCGGCACCGAGCTCCTCGCGCGTCTTGCACAAACGCACAGGATGGTTTCTGCAAATCCGGAAACTAAAGCTCCTCACCGAGCACACGAATTCTGCGTCTTTTCAGTTCAACCTAGCTCCTAAACGTCACATCCTCCAGTGGTTTCTCATCGTCTTTTATTTGGCAAATGTCTCTTATTATTATCACTATCATCATCATCATCATTATTATTATTTTTGGACCTCTGCAAACACTATTTACATTCACATTAACGTACAGCATTCGCGCCCTGGCTGTGCCGGGCCACGCTCCGGCTTCCCTCCTCGCGGAGCCGTGGGACTTTCCGTATTGCACTCCCGTCCTCTGCGCTTTATACAATGACGCAAGAAATACAAAATAATCTACATCGTCTTTTCTTCCTCCCTTCCTCCTCCTCCTCGCCGAGGAAGGCGCTGCGGGTCCCTCGCCGTTGCTTTCCTCCTGGAGAGCGTCGTGAAAAACAAATCCGGGGCAAGGAGCGGAATAAAAAAAGAAAACCTGGCTTTTAAAAGTAACCCAGCAGCACCCGAGGTCCATGGGGGGCTGCAGCGGCCGCCCGGGGCCCTGCTCGCTGCAAAGCGGGGGTGAGCGAGCCCAGCGAGCTGCAAGCGTGCCAAGGTGGCAAGGGGCGGGCAGCGGAGGGCCTGGCAGCAGCTCCTCTGCCCCGGGGCGGCGAGGTAGTGGGGCACCGGCCGTGCTGCCCTTCCTCTCCATCATCGCGTCTTTGCGTTGAGAGCAGCTCGCCGAGGCACCGCGGGGCGATGCCGCGGAGCCGCCGCCGGCCCCGGGCGCCCGGCCCGGCGCAAGCGGCCCCAGAGCGAAACGAACTTTGGCAGTGGAGAAACGTTTGGGTCCTTCCCGTTTTTGGATATCCTTTGGAGCAGAGGTGAGTCCGGTATGTTCTTGGCTAGCTAGCAAGGTAGTTTACAGGTGAGCTTCCGTCACGGGGTCCGACGTCGCGGCATCTGCTTGTGGTTTTTTGGGATTCTTTTTCTTTTTTTTTTTT
>VZSV01000008.1:13524928-13541553 GCA_013398735.1 Nothocercus julius
GGGGATGCACGGGGTCCTGGGGATGCAAAGGGGTTTGGGGTGCAAAGGGGGTTGAGGGGTTGCATAGGGCTGGGAGGATGCAGGGGGACTGGAGATGCAGGAGGAAGGAGGCTGTGCAGGAGGCTTGGGGTCTAGGGGACGCAAAGGGGTTGGGGGGCTGCAAAGGAATGGGGATTCATAAGGCTGGGGTTGCAGGGGAGCAGGAGGGTGCAGGGCACTAGGGGTGCACAAGGTGCAGGGGGTGGGGTGTGAAGGGGCCTTTGGGACTGCTTGGGACCTGGCGGCTGCAGGGCTCTGGGATCTGCATGGGACTGAGGGGCTTCAGGGAGTGGGGGCTGTGTAGGACCCAGCAATGCAGGTGTGGGAGGGAGGTTGCAGGGGGCGGGGGGCTGCAAGGGGCTGCATGGGGCTTGGGGGACTTCATGGAACAGGACAGACGTGGATGCCAGGGCAGGCGCCCAGCACAGCCCCCGCGCCAGCCCCTCCTGCAGCCCCTGGCTGGGCTCCCTAGGGCAACGCACGGCTCTGGCGCCGCAGGAATGCCAGCAGAGAGCAGGGAATGCTGGTGGAGAGCAGGGAATGCCAGTGGAGAGCAGCGTGGGGGCCTGGTGCCTGCAGGAGCGGGTGGCAGCGGCAGTGCGTTTGCAGCATTTCTGTCCTCGTGCATCCCCTGTGCCCTTTTTTCTCTGCTGGGCCACCCTGTGCACCCAGGGGACTGAAAACTTCCCTCCCTGCCCCCAAATGCTACTCCAATGTTCTTGCTCATTCGTGCACCGCTAACGGGGATGCTGCTAATTTCCCTGCGAGGCAAAGCCCTGCCTCTCTGCGTAATTACTGGGCCCAGCAGCCACCCTCCCCTGCATGTTGCTGTGAGGAGCCTTCACTGTCTGCCTATTAGTCATCCTCTCCCTCTCCCAGGGCTGCACCCCAGCACGGAGGCTGCAGCAGCCCTGGCAGGCAGCATCACACTGCACTGCACAGCCACTGTATTCTCATTGCATCAGTGCTGCACGCCACTGCATGCTTGTTGCATCAGCACTGCACTGCCACTGCCCAGACACTACATGGGCACAGCACGGGCACTGCAGGCTCATTGCATCGGCACTGCACTGCCACATGCTCATTGCATCGGCACTGCACTGGCACTGCAGCGTCCCACCCCCCCGTCCTGCCCCAGCTGGCTCCACTGTCCTCTCTCCTCACGGAGTGCGTTCCTGGCCGCCTCTCCAGCCCATCACTGACGTGTCCCCTTGCTTGGCACAAGTAGCCCCATGCTACCTCTTAGGGATATCCCATGGGAAAGGCCCTGACTTTCCGGCTCCTGCCTTGTGGCAGGTGTTGGCGGCGGCTGCTCGGAGCCAGGGTGGCTGCGGAGCGCGCGCCGTGTCCCCCGGGCTGCGTTTGGGTGGCGGGGTCTGCTTCGTTTCCATTCAGCGCGCGCAGCCTGTAATTTGGGTCTATTGAAGTCATAATTCACTACTGTGAAAATAAACATTTGTGTTAGCTGCCTTTCTGCGGCGGCGGCGTGTTCATGCCGTGCTGCCGCGCTCACACGGGGCCCCGGGCCGCGGGGCGCAGTCGCAGCATGAGAAGTGCCCCGGGGTGACGGGGACATGGGCGCTGCGAGAAGGTGGCGGCAGTTTGGGGAAAGGAGGCAGCGCTCAAAACCCACAGGCTCTGGGCCATCCCCTGCCCGCGCTGCACCCGCCTGGGCTTGGGTGCAATAACCCCCGCCAAGCTTCACTGGAGGGGGCCATGGGAGCAGGGCCGTGCAGGGGAGCCGCATCCCGCCTCCCTCTGCGCCCATCCCCGCGGTCTCCAGCCTGCGCCCCCTCCGCCCCACATTTGCATCTTCGCAGCCTTTATCTTCCTCGGGTCTCTGTATTGCCGCAATTACAGACACTTTAAAACACAATGATGTGGCTGTTAGCGTGATGGATGGCAGAGCCTTTCTGTCTGCTTTAAATCATTGCCGGCGCTGAGCAAACTGCCCGGGGGCTTAACCCCTTCGTGCCCGCGCCCGGCGCGGTGCCGCCCGGGGTGCAGGACGGCCCCGTGGCCGGGACGAAGCGGCAGGACGGGGCTCCCGCGGCAGCCGCGGAGCAGATTAGAGCGGGCCGGGAGGCGAGTGCCTGCGAGCAGCCGATAGGCAGCCGGCCTGGCAATCCTGCCCCCGGCAAATCTGGAGCGGGGCGCGGGGGCGGCGGAACCAGAGCAGCATCGGGCCCCTGTGGGGGCAGCTTTTCGGGAAATTTCTGGGGCGATTTTCTGCCGGTCCCAGGGGTGCTGGATGGACGCCGCAGCAGCTGGGCACGAGTTGAAGCGCACACGTTCCGGCCCCTCGCTGCTCCCTTTGCTTCAAGGATTGGGTATCACCACCCTGCATGGCTCTGCCCTGCACGTGCTGGTGCCTGCACGGCTGCTGAGGTGGTGGCACCGGGACCACGTGCCCAGGGACAGTGCCCAGGAAGGAGGGATCGGGCAGGCTCCCGCAGGAGCTCTCTCCACCTCGGCCCCCCGAGCGTCGCCCCGGCAGGGTTTCCCCAGCCCTCCCCGCACACGGCTCCAGCCCGGTGCCCTTGGGCTCTGGATCCAGCCTGGTGCTGCTTCACTCGCACCAGCCGTCCCCGCTCCCGCGTTCCCGCGGCAGGGAATGTGCGGCCAAGATAAGGGCTGGGCGGGAGCCAGCGGCCGGCGACAACCGCTCGCCCGCGCCAGCTATCGCCCGCTGCAGCTGCATCCGCCGCCGGGACATCTGCTGCGCAGGAAGCGCCTCTCGCCAGTAGCGCTTAAGAAAGGGCTTCGTCTGTGCCCGGCTTCCCCCCTCGCCCACCCGCGGGGGGTCCCGGCTTCCTGGGCCCAGACCCGCTGGGTCGCGGAGCCACCAGGTCCCGGAGCCGCCAGGTCATGACTACTTGGCCATGTTGAGATCTGCAGACTCCCACCGCAGATCCCCTCCATCGCAGCAGCTTTTGTGGCTTTTGTGCAGCTTTTATGAACATTGGGGGGGAAAACAACAACAACAAAAAATCATGCTTTCCTGGCCAGCAGATTCGTTCCTGCTTTGCGGCGCTTGCCAGGAAGCCGGGCCCTGCTGCTTATCGCCTCGCCCGGTTCCACCGTCTCTGAAAAATCCCCGGTGGGCTGCAGCACGGGGAGATCTGGGATGCAGCTTCCCTGGGGCTTTCTGCTTCCTGCCCGGCTGTGACGGGCAAGCAGCATCCTCAGCCCGTCTGCCCTGGGCACCCTGGCAGTGATTGAAGTTGCAAAGGAGGAGGTGCCGTGGGATCCCCGTGGAGCCGGAGCTAACACGCCGTGCAGCGTCCGGAGCACCCGGTTTGTGCTCGGCCCTCTCCTTTGCCAAACCGCAGGCAAGGGCTCTGCCAGCCGGCCCCATCTGCACAGGGCTCCTTAGCGATGGGGATTTAATTAGCTTGCACTGTGCTTCCAGCACCTCGGATCCCACAAAAATCAATGGGAATTAGCAGGAGCTAATGCTATGTCCCTGGGCACAGCACCGCCGCTCCGGAAAACTGGGATGCCCCTTCAGGTTTTGCCACGGGGGCCCCATCAGACACATCTGTCATTCATTGCGAGGTCCAGAAGCACCAGGGCAGCAGGGGACATTGTGGCCGTCCCCGGCCACCTGCATCGTTTCCAAGTTCCCAGGCTAAAAGCAGGGCTTGTTATCGAGAGCAAAAAATGTGGCACCTCTGTTGTATTTCATTTCCCTTTCCCCACCTCTTCCCTGCCCGCTGCGCGCCGGAGATAACAGCTCGGAGCCGCTGCTGGAGCGAGGGGCAGGCAACGGCCTCGCCAGCCCTATCGCTGCCTCGCCGGCCGCAAGCAAATCAGGAAGTTTGCAGAGATATTCGGCCAGCAAAATAAACACTTCTCCTGCCAAGCGCCTAACCGGCATCGCCGCGAGCCCGCAGCAATCTGCTCAGCCCACCTCCTTCCACCGGCCCCGTGCATCCGGCATCCCGCATCCCGCAGCCATGCGCCGCACCAGGCTGGAGTGGGGGTGCCGGGGCAGCCGGTCCCACTGCCTGCCCTGCCCGCGGCCGGCGCCAGCCCGGCCCTGGTATCCCGCATGGAAATGGCCCTTGCCACGAAGCTGCCGGTGAAGTGCCGGCGCGCTGGATCCCCCTGCGGAGCCGTCCTTCGGGGAGGCTCCAAGCTGCGTGAGTCGCTGCCCGAGGGTGAAAGAGCTGCCCGAGATTTAAACCCTGCTGGTAAAACCTAAACGCAGCCGGTTACTCATTACAGGTGCCAAGGCTTCCTGCACCACTGGTGCGTGGGTCCCCTGGGTGTCCCCAGCCCTGCCTGGACACTGTGGGCTCCAGACCAGCATTGGCTGCCAACCTGTGCATCCTGCAGCCGCGGTGCCGACCCTGCGGGCGCTGGGCACCTCACTGAGCACCTGCCCGCGCTGTTTGGCACCAGGGATGGGGCAGAGGCACCGCCTGCCCATGCTGCCTTACCTTGGCCGGTCCTGGCGCCGCACGCGGGTGACGAAAGGACAGTGTCCAGCTCGCAGGGTCCGCCGGGCATCGCGGGCACCCGCCGCGCGGTGGGCACCGGGAGATGGCGAGCGCCGCGTGGGACACGCTGCCCGCCCCCCTCATGTGACCGCGGGGCAGGGTGGCAGCGGGGCCAGGGGAAGGGGAACAGCTGCCGCGCGGTGATAGTGCAGCGGGGGGGCGGCCGGGCAGCTGCGCCCGCGTCCTTCCCCAACAGGAACCATCTGCGACCCAGCCCAGCGCGGCCTTCCCTATCAGCCGTTCCGCTCCGGCCTTCCAACAACTTCCCCTTGCGCTGGCTTCGCTTCCTCACGGCGAGGGGCCCGTGCTGGGCAGCGCCGCAGGGCCCTGCGCGGCTGGCACGGCATGGCGGGGTGCGCATGGCCCCGTGGTGCAGGGTGGCACGGCCAGCACGGTGCAGCGTGGCATGGTGAGGCTGTCACAGCGCAACGTGGCAGGGCGTGGAGAAACATGGCATGGCCAGCGTGGTGCAGCGGGGCACGTCGAGGCTGTCACGTTGCAGCGTGGCATTGGCAACCCCATGTGGCACGGCCAGCACGGCCCAGCGCGGTGCAACCAGCGTGGTGCCACATGGATGAGGCATGTGCAAGCAGGATGGTGCCACAGCGAGGGCTCAGCCCGCTGCTGCAGACCTGCAGTCCCGCTGGCCTCTGGGGATGGACGTGGGGACAGTGACATTCGCAGCTGCTGGTCCCCACCTGCAATGCACGGACCACACAGCAGCATCGGCCCCTCCGCACTGTCAGCCCCTGCACCCCGGCCAGCCGGGCACGGGGGTCCCCAGCAGCCGCTCGGGCAGAGCAGCCCGTGCCAGGAGACGAGACTTATTAGAAAACCGAAAGGCTGCCCTGGGTTGCAGGTGGGAGGGAGGAAACACGTCCTAAAAATACAGCATTGCCGCGCGGCCCTGGCGGTGGCCGGGCAGATGGCGCGGGCGGCCACCTGCGCCCTGCGGGGAAGCGGTGCCAGAGGGGCACAAGCTGGGGACAGAGCCGGGGAGTTTTGGGGCTGGCGCTTTATTCCCGGCATTGCCAGTGACATGGCACACAAGCTGGGCATGGGCTCAGCCCCACTCCTGCAGCGAGCCAGGGCACAGGGTTCCGGGGCTGGCGAGGAAAATCCCGGCCAGCTGCATCCTGGGTTCCCCCGGCACCTGCGTCCGGAGGGTTTGGCGGCGGGCGCCGGCGCTGGCACCTGCCCCACAGCTGTGCTGGGCCAGGAGCTCCCGGGAATGCCCCGGCGTGGGTGACACGGAGCAGGGGAGCCCCCGGAGCGCGCGGAGACCCCGGGCGCCGGTTCCCTCTGAGTCACCGCTGTGCGCTTGGTGCCCGCGGGAACTTCCCCGCACGGCGGCAGGGGGAGATGCGGCCGCCCCGGGAAACCCGAGGCCTTGGGATTGCACCCGGCCGGTCAAACAAAACCGTATCTATAACCCACGAGCGAAATAACAGGATTGCCCAGGTAAATAATGGATGGGAAGCGGAGCCCAGAAGTGTTTGCGGCACGGCACGGTGCCGTCCCTCCATGCTCACTTGCACGCGAGCTTTGCTTTGCATGGCCCGGCGCAGCCACAGAGTCTGCACAGATCCATGCACCGAAGTCAAGGTGCTGCCATGGGGCTTTTTGTATGCTCAGATGAAGTCTGCAGCTCTGCAAGGCTCCCGGGAAGAGCCAAACATTCCCAACGCCCAAATCTGCCCCTTCTTCCCCCGAATGTGAGGCCACCTGCCAGGAGAGGAGGCACCGTCCCGGAGCGCCGCGCCGGAGAGCACAGGCAGCCGCAGGCAGCGGCAGGAGCCGGGAATGGAAGGGAGAGAGGGGGCTGTGCCGGAATTGCTCACACGGAGCACAGAGCCCAATGCTGTGAGGGAAGGGGGAAGAAAAAGGAGAGCAAAAATCAAAGGGACGTGGAGAGGGAGATAAGGGCAAAGGCAGCGCGGGAGGTGCGGGGAGCCGGTGCGTGCGCCCTATCGGCGCTGCCATCGCGGCGGCCCAACCTCGAGGAGCTTTTCCCCGAGATTGCAGCGCAGGTAGGGCGGCCGCGGCGGGGCCGCGCGCGGCACCTGCTTATCTGCGCGCGGCGGCTGTGCGCGGTGGCAGATTGCGGCCGTGCGCGGCGCCGCCGCCGCCGGCGATTCCCCTATCAGCGCCCTGCAGCCGCCCGCGCCGAATCAGCACAACAGCGGCGCGGACAAAAGGTTAATTATCAATTTCCAGAAAGGGAGCGAGAGAGGAGGAGGAGGAGGAGGGGAGGCAGGAGCCCCCGAGCGGGGGGGCTCTGCTCCGGGCACGCCGCGGTGCGTGCATGGCGCAAGGGGATACACGGAGCCCCCGGGCATGGCCAGGCCCGTGCAATGCGAGGCGGGCACATCCTCCTCTTCCTCCCGCTTGCTGCCCCCAGAGCGATGCTCTGCAGCCATGGGGTTGGCATGGGGCAGAGCCAATGCCCACTGTGCCCCAGGAGCTGCCGTGTGGCCCATGGCAACATGTGGATGCAGGAGTATCCTCCTCCTGGCTGCCTTCCAGCCACCAAAACAGGCTGCAAATCCCGGGCTCGGCGCGAGCGGGGCACCGGGCGGGGGGACGCGGCGCTGCCCCCGATCCGGGCGAATCCCCCGCACAGCGGCCGGGGCCCATCTGGCGCCCAGCTGATGGACACAGATGCGCGCGGGATTTCCCAGCTGGCTGGCGGCCGCTCAGACCTGTCGCAAGCAGCACCTGCTGCAGGATATTTTCCCTGCTGGATTTAATCCCTGTCCCCTCCCCGCAGTGGCCTCCAGCGATGCCTGGGCAGCAGGGACCCATCCGAGGTCTCCAAGGGTCACACGTCCCGCACATCCCACACCAAGCAAGGCCCCAGGGCTCCCCAGGCCGCTGCTGCAGAGACCCGATGCCTTCGTTGCAGGCAATGCTCCCAGGCAGGCAACCCCCGGCCCTGGAAACCTGCCAGCGCGACGCTCTGCACAAATTAACGCGCCGTTATTATTTTTTAACAAGGCTCTCCCCGATCAGATGTTGACCCCGGTAATGATCACTCAGCCTGCGGAGGGAATAAACAGCAAATCCCCTTTTAAATGAAGCCCTCGCGGGGGGATTAGGAGCGGAGGGGCAGCCCCCCCAGGCGCGGCTGCCTGTGCAGATATGCGGAGCAGGGGCCTCGTCTGTCCGTCTGGCCCGTCTGAAGTGGCCCCGCGCGATAGGGAGTGATTAGGATTAGACACATCCAGGATGAGAGTTTTTTCACCAGATAGAGATGATAATGGGACCCATGGGGAGGATTAGGGCCCCCATCGCTCCGAGAGAGCTGCCATCTGCAGAGCCGTCTCCTGATGTCCCTGCCACGCCAAGCCAGCCGCTGTCCTGCACGCGAGCACGGTCCCCACCGCCCGGTACGTCCCCAGGGCGCTCAGGGACTTCGGCTTGTCCCCGGGATGCTCAGTTACTCCTGCATCCCTGCATGTCCCCAGGGTGCTTGGGCATCCCTGCACATCCTTGCACATCCCTGGGTTTCCCAGGCATCCCCAGGGCACCCAGCAGCCACGTGCACCCCTGGGTGCCTGGGCATTCCTGTGGCACCCAGCATCCCTGCGTGCTCCAGAGCCACAGGAGCACCGGGAAAGCTCCCTGCTTTTCTGTTCTAGACATGAAAATATTTTGGGTGCTGGAGGCCTGGTCGAGCGGAGCCCCGAGTCCCGGGGGCACAAAGTGCTGGCGTGTGGGAAAGCCTGGCCAGGAACGGGGAGGGAGACAGGCCTAAAACCCGGTCATTAAAAGGAGAAAAGAGCCCCAAGAAATTTAAGACCCATTCTGCACAGTTGTTATTTTCCCTTCCAAAATGATCTTGACTCTTTCATTTCCACGCAGAGGCACAAAGGGAATGTGCCTGGTGCCCAGCACGGGCTGCGCACCCCAAGAGCCCGGCGCTAGGAATAGGTGCCAAGGAAGCAGCGGGAGCCCCGCAGAGCCGGGCGGCCGGGGCGAGCGCGGTGGGAAAGCGGCCGTTCCCAGCGCTCGGCGCCGCCGTCCCCCTCCGGCAGCATTTTTCCCTGCTGAAGTCAGACGCCTGCAGCGATCCACGCGGGCGCTGCCAAGGGAGCCGCTGCACAAACATTTCCTATTTGGGACGTGTGTGTCCGCCCGCGGACCCGCTGCTGCGCCGCCTTCCCCGCGCGCCCCAGCCCGGCCGTGCAGCGAGCGCAAGCGCGCGGCTGCGCACGGCCACGGCGAGGGCGTGCGGCACCTTTTACCTTTGGATACAGCCTTAATTGCAGCCCGGACTGCTGCTAATTATATTAAAAGGGCAGACCGCGACCCCCTGGTGCAGTTCGCATTGAACGTCCGTATTTAGCTGTGAGCAGAGCCGAGCGCCGCCACCGAGCCCAGATCGTTTTCCATCTTCTTTGCGTCGTCTCTCCGAGCGCTGCCGTGAGCGGCGCGGGAGCAGTTTGCCGTGAATATTCAGAGCCGGGAACGGCGACGGCAGCGCGCGCGTCACGTGGCCGCGGCGCTGCTCCCCAGCTGGGTGATTTGTATAACTAATCAACGCCGAGCAGGCTTGGAATTTCAAATGCTGCCGGGGAAGAGCCGGGCAGGAATGTGGGTTTCAGTGCATATTCAGGAGGAAACGCGCGTGTCCCGAGCTCTGCTTCAGCCGCTCACGTGTGAGCAGAGCCCCCAGCACGAGCCCGGGGAATCCAGTCCTGCTCCGGCCCTGTTTGCAGGGATGGGGCACAGGGGGTTGTTGCTGGTCCAAGGAGTCCCAGTCTGGGAGAGCTGGTTGGGTCTGGGGTGGCTCTGAGGCTGCTGCATCCAGCCAGGATTCAGGTTTCTCAGGATGCCACTGATGGGATGCCCGGATCCTTCGGGAAGGCCACTCCTTGCCATGCACAGGAACAGCGAGGGGATATGGCCCTTGGTCCCATCCCATCCTGTCCTGTCCTGTCCTGTCCTGTCCCATGCCATTCCATCTCATTCCATTCCCTCCCATCCCTTCCTGCTCTGTCCCCAAGTCCCATCCGCTCCCTGCAAGCCAGTGGGGGCAGTTCCCCTTAACACCCCCCATCCTTCCCCACCGCATCTGCACAAGGGGGCTGGAGAGCGTCAGCTATCAATGGTCCTGCCTCGATGGGAATAAAATATGCACTGAAAGACATGAAAATGGAGTAAATAAAAGAGATAAAAATGGAACGATCAAGCCAGCAACTTCTCCTCCTCTGATTAAAAAGAGAGAGCGGGGGGAGGCGAGGGGACGCGCTGAGCCCTTGAAGAGGCAGCTGCTGCCGCCGCCGCAGCCCTGATAAAGGCTCCGAGGCTGCCTGTTTGGGAGAGATAAAGTGAAGTCCCAGCGTTTACTGTCCTCAATCCAAGCCTTACCATCAATATTAATACAGCCTGACAAACTGGCGTTTAAGATAGAATAAATATAGACTGCTGCTGCTATTACCTAGACCTTATTAATCTGCTTGGAGGCATTTAAATGCTGTTAAAAATATGGAGTTTACTCGCCAGCAATTCAATAGCTTCGCAATCCATCAGCGTTTTGTTTTCTGCCCTCCTCCCATTCCTGTTTTTCTTTTCCCCGGGAATTAGGGCTGCGCAAGCCGGTGAGCGGCAGGTCCCGATGGGGACGAGCCCGGCACTCAGCCCATTAAACCTGCCCGGGGGAAAGTCGATTAGAGCCTGGAGTGGCTCGGCAGGGATGCAATTGCCGGGAGCAGCCGGTGCTTTCATCCCATGGGGACAGGAAGGACAAGGATGGGGTGGTGGATGGAAGGGAGACTGTGGGTGCACCCTGCAAGGGTGCCGAGTGCTGGGCTGTTTCCATAGGGGATGACAAGGGATGATCCAAGCTGAATGCGGTCCTTGAGAAGTAGATAAGCCCCAGAGCCCTAATTAGCCCGGGGGGCTCGTTAGCGAGCCTGGGGCCAGGGAAGAGGAGCCTGTGCCCAGTCCTCCTCTGTGGCTATCCAGGTGCTGGGAGCCCGTGCGCTCCGGGGATGCAGGGAGCGGCTGGGTCACCTCCCCTGCCGCAGCAGGAGGAAGTGCTGGCTCCAGGGTATATTTAATATATCCCCTAACGTGTATTTAATAGGACCCTGTGCAGCTGTTGGTCTTTTCTTCCTGGTTTGCACTTGCTGTGACTCCATATTTTGGGGGCTGCGCATGTGAGCGAGGGTGCACCCGCGTATAGGGCAGGCGATACGGGTGCACGCAGGCGAGGGTGCACCCTGGTGCAGGGCAGGGGATGGGGACCTGTGCATGTGGGCAAAGGTGCTTACTGGTCCAGGACAGGGGATATGGGTGCGTTTGGATGAGGGTGCCTGCTGGTCCAGGGCAGGACTATGGGTGTATATGGGAGAGGATGCACCCTGGTAGAGGGCAGGGGATGTGGGTGCGCACAGGCAAGGGCGCGTACTGGTCCAGGACAGGGGATATGGGTGCATACGGACGAGGATGCGCCCTGGTGCAGGGCAGGGGATAGGAGTGCTGTGCGTGCGGGCGAGGGTGCACCCCGCTCCGGGGCAGTGGCCGTGGGTGCCGTGCGCCTGGTTAGGGTGCCCCATGGCCTGGGCCCCACGCGAGGCGTTGGGCGCAGATGGAGCGAGCCGGAGCGCGGCAGGGCCGGAGCGCGGGAGGGCCGGAGCGCGGGCGCGCGGGGAGCTGCCTGCGCCGCGCTCATTAGGAGCGTATTATTCATCAGCAGCTTCTGTCGCCTGCCATCTGTTCCTGGCTGCGGAGTCAGGCGGGCGGCATCGGCGTAACGGGGCTGACGCGGCCCCACTCCTGCTGTCACACCTGGGCCACCGCGCGAGCCGCCCCGCGCCGGGCGCCCGCGCCGGCTCCGTGCGCTGCAGGGACATCCTTTGGGGGTGTTTGGGTGCTCTGAGGTCCCTGCTGCGGTGGCATCGCAGGGCATCCTACAGGGAGATGTCCGGGTGCAGCCGCTGGCTCCCTGCTGCGACACACATTCCCAGGAAAAGGCCATTGTGCAGAAAGGGTCCCGACTGCGGTGCAAGCCATCACTGTCACCACAGGGTAGCAGGAGGAGGAGTGTCCCAGAGCAGGGCTGCCGCACGGGAGGTCCCCAAACTGCTGCCTCCAGGCTCCTGAGCTGCCCCGAGAAGAGTGAAACACTCAGACTGAGCCAAAGTGGCGTCGCTTTAGCCCTGGCATGTGCTGGAGGTTGGAATTGTCCAGGCTGGGAACATCCTTGCAGAGCCCTAGGGCTGCAGAGAGCCCCATGGGTGCAGGGAGAGCAGGCTCCTCCACAGCCCTGTCCTCCTGTCCCCTGCCCGCTGCCGGCTCCATTTTCGGCACCTGGCTGCGTCCTGCAGCTCGCGGGGGAGGATCTGAGCACTCACCAGGCCAGGAACTGGCTGCCGCAAATTGGTAATTGCTGGGTTTTAATTACTTGGCAGTCAAAGGCCCTTTTGCATCTGCCAGCGAGGCCGCCAAACATTTCCCCGGGAGCACGAGCAGCCGTGCAGCGGGAGCGGGGGGGCACCTGGCGGCGAGGCCCCGCCGACCCCAGGCACCCGGGATGCTGGGCCTGGGGCACCCAGGACCCTGGGGATGTGCTGGAGGCCCCGCACAGCATCCCTGGGAAACAGCCCATACAGAGCATCCCTGGGACAGAGATGGTACCCAGGGCCCCACATAACATCCCAGGGGCAGAGCTGGTACCCAGGGCACTGCACATCTCTGGGACAGAGCCAGTACCCAGGACCTCGCAGAGAATCCCCGGGGCAGAGCCGGTACCCAGAGCCCCCCCACCTCGTACTGGGGGCAGAGCTGGTACCCAGCGCCCCACACATCATCCCAGGGGCAGAGCTGGTACCCCAGCATCCTCGCAGGGCACGGCAGCTCCGTCCCCAGAGCGAGCAGCCTCGCAGCTTCCTCCCCGCCGCCAGCGACGCCTCTCCCTCCCTCGGCACGGAGCGGGAGCCGGGCCCTTCTCCCGGCAATAATTACGGAAAAGTTCAGTGCCGATAGAGACGGGGGGGAGGGAGGTATTAAAATGCATGTGCACAGCTTGGGCCTTGCAGCAGATGTTGGCATAATTAGAGAGGAAAAAATTATGAAATTAATTTGTGGCTCAATGTAAATTTTGGCGTTGGGGGGAAGCGCGGCTCCGCTCGCCCCCCGTGTGCCCGTGTGCCCGCCGGCGCGCGCCAGCTGCCGCCGAGCCAGCCCCAAATGCAGCCAGGGGCACCGAGCCCCTAAAAGCAGCGTGGCCCCGTGGGGCTGCTATAAATTCGTGTTTGCTAGAATTGCACTTGGTGCCGGGCTGGAGTAAAGCTTCCCTTTTCCTCCCATAGCTTTGCGCATCGTTTCTTCCTCTGGGAGCCAGCAAGGAATTAATATCTTCTGCTTCCTCTCCTCGACGTGCAGGCGCAGGTTGATGTGCGCATCCATCCATGGCATCCTCTGGTTACGTTCGCCGGTGGCCGCGATGCTCCGCTGGGTGTCTGGTGGCTCCTGGCCACCCTGTGCCAAGTGCCCATAAAATAGGGGTCAGCCCCACAGGTTCCTGCTTACCCACCGGGCAAATCCCGGCCATCTGGCGGGGCCATGCTGCAACTGGGAATGGGGAAGGACTTTGCATTTGCACCACTGCAAGGCTTCCTGGAACTGGGAAACTTGTGGGATCCCTGATTGCGCCTTTGCAAAGAGGGGGAAATCTGGGGCACAGCTCCAAGCTGGGGCCTAGCTTGCAAAAACCAAGCCTGGGGTTGAGGAAGGCTGGTGCACTCGTGTCTCCCGTTTGGGATTTAGCGGGACACGCAGCTCCGGGAATCCCGGCTGCGATGGCCCAGGCGGTCGGGGCCACGGCGGGTGGCAGCGGGTGCCACGCAGGGGGAGGCCGGCGCTGCCCTCCCGCCCCCGTTGCCGGCTCATTAAGGCTCTCCCATTATTCTGACATTTGTGCGCATCACGTAGCGGGAAGGAGTAATTTACTTAGAAGAAATTAAAAGTTCATTTTAATTGAGCGCACGCTGCAGTATGCAAATGCGGGGCGCATTATGTACACTGATGCAGAGACAAAGGCTGCAATCAGCTGTTAACCCTGCGCAGGCCGGCCCCGCGCGGGACCCGTGCCGGTGCCAGGGAGGGGACACGGTGGGTCCGGCCACGCGGCCGCCCCCAGCGTCTCCTGCCCGTGTCCCCGCTGCCTGCTCCGAGCCGCTTTTTTCCTTTAGGCTTTTCCTATTTCCTATTCCTTTCCCATTTCTTCTTTTGCGCTTGTCAGACCTGAGATTATTGCAGCTGTGGAGAAATCGCATCCAGGCTCAAGGCGCCCATGGGCTCCGAACCAAGGAGCGGCGGACAGTGCACCCCACCGCCCCAAGGCCGCGGATGCAGAGGCCGTGCGGCGGGTGTGATGAGATGCACGTCCTCTGCAGCGCAGCAGTGCCCATCGCCCTCGGCTGCAGACCGGGGCGCGTTTAACCCCCCGCCAACCTTTGCGTCCTGCCCTGCGTGCCGGGTGGGCGCCGGTGCTGCAGCTCCAGATGGCACCCGGGAAAGAGTTAAGTCCGCTGTGATCAACAGCAAGAAGCGAGTGGTAAACAATTTTTCTCTCCCTCTGCTAAATTAATATGCAAATTCCCCCCCCCGACTCTCTTCTCCTGCTTCGAAATTAGCGAGGTAGAATGCTTGGGCTAATTATGCATTCAAACGAGCAGGCTTCGTTAATGTGGCACTAAGAGGAGCCTGAAAATGATTGTGAGACGATGAAATTGAAATTCGAGCACGGCACTTCTAATGCATCTGGAGCCGCTCTTGCGTGGCCTGCAGACGCAGCTCGGCACTGACCGGCAGCTCCCAACGCCCTGTCCACCCCACGTGGTGTCCAAAGGCTCCGGCCGCGTTCCCGGCTGGCGATGGATGCGTTCCGGACGGTCCCGGGGCGGTGAGGCGAGCGCCGGCACGTGGAGCGGTGCAGGCAGCTGCAGCCCGGGCCTTGTCGCTGCGCTCCTCAGTCCTCACCAGCGTGATCCTGCTCCGTCGTGTCCACGTGCTCCCGGTGAGGCTGAAAACCAGCGGCCAAAGCGGCGCGTGCAGCTCCCGGCAGCGGTCGGCACATCCCAGCGAGGACCGGGTGCTGCGCATCCAATGGCCCATGCGGTGGCTTGTGGCTTCCCAGGAGGTGCTCCGGGGCGTCTGGGCCTCCGGCATCCGCAGGGAACCTGCAGGACAGAAGGGTCGGGGTGAGGCCACACACAAGGAAACACATCCCGCCGCACGGGTCCCTCTCCCCCTTGCCGCTGCGGGCTCCGGTACAGCCAGCAGCAGGATGCAGGCAGGGATGCAGGCTACGGGGCACCGGTGCCTCCCAGGGGGCCAGATCCAGTGTTGTGTTTGGCTTCAGTGGGTGCCCAGGGCCCCGCAAGGGTGCCAGTAGCCCAGGAGGGATGCTGAGCACCCCAAACAAACGCTCGGAGGGATGTCAGGGGCCTTGGAGGGATACTGGGTGCCTTGGAGAGATGCCGGGTGTCCTGGCGTGATGCTGGGTATCCCAGAGGGATTTTGGGTGCCTAAGAGGGATCCTGGGTGGATGTTGGGTGTCCCGGAGAGATGCTGGGTGTTTTGGAGAGATCCTGGGTGCCTAGGAGAGATGTTGGGTGTCTTGAATGGATGTTGGGTATCTTGGAGGGATGCTGGGGGCCTTGGAAAGATGCTGGGCACCCTGGAGTGACGCAGGGTGCCCTGAAGGGATGTTGGGTGCCCCAGAGCAACGCTGGGTGCCCTGGAGCGATGCTGAGCGTGCCCAGGCTGCCCCTCCGCAGCGGTGGCTCAGGGCGGCAGCATCCCGTGCAGGGCGGCTCTGGCGGCTCGGCTGCCCTGGCTCCGCGGGAAGCGCAGCAGGCTGGGAGTGCGGCAGGGCACGTGTGCTGGGACCGCGGCCGGCTCCGCTCCGCGGCAGCCGCAGGGTCCAGGCTGCGCACGGAGGGGGTTGTTTTCCCCTTCTCTCCGGTAATTTTTCCCTCTGACTATGATGCATAGCGGTGCTAATTCGGCACGTTGCCATTAATTCCAGCACAGCTGCCGCTCTCTCCCTCAAGGCATTTCGCTAATACTCGGCTTCAGAGCCTCTCAGCAAATTAACATCATTTGTTCTGCAGAACATGTTTTATTTCTACACTACATGCATAGCTTATTACTCCGCGAGAAGCTCGGGGGGTGCACACGGACGGCCCCCGCTGCGGGGCCATCGTGGCTGGCACGGCGAGGCCATGCCAAGGGGGGAGGGCAGGCGATGACGGCCCAGCCATCCGGATGCTCCTGGAAAGGGAGAATTTGGGGAGAAGGGCAGCGGAGGAGGCCCTGGCCCTGTTGGCGTGGCCAGGGGGCCGAGGGAGCTGTAGGCGCCGCGCTGGGATGCGAGCGGGACGCCGGTCCCGGCTGGAGCGGCGGGAGGCGAAAGGCAGGGAGGCTCCATGAATATTGCATTAGCAGAGCAGCGCGCTGTGCTGCAGCGAACAGCTGCCGGGGCTCCCCAGGGACCGCGGCTGGGCCAGCAAGCAGGAACTGTGAAACACGAGGGAAGGGAGGCGCGAGGAGCCGGCCAAGAGCAATGTGGCTGGGCTGGGTGCCCACCCCATGGGACACCCTGGGGTTAACCCAAACATCCCGTTGCAGAAGGAGCTGGAACTGGAGCCAGGGAGCCTGGAGGGGGTTCGTAGTGGCGGTGCTGGTGCCATGAGAATGTCCCTGGGCTCAGGGTGCTGCGGGGCGCAGGCAGCCGCCGTGGTGGCTGCTTGGGGGCCCATGCAGCGCACGCTGCGGTTGCTGCAGCCCCGGTGCGCTCAACACAGGCACCACGGCCCCAGGCTACTGCAGGGCACGTCCCGCAGCCCCGACGCTGCGACGTGCAATGGGCTGACCCCTGCAACGTGCAGCGTGTGCCCCCATCCTGCCCCCAGCTCTGGACATGGCTGGGGAATGCCGGAGGGTACCGGTGCCCCGGTGCTGCAGAGGATGCTCCCCCAAAAGCGGGAACTGGTGGGAATTCCCCCCCGGGAAGGGGGGAATCGGCTGGTGTTTCCAGCTCCGGGGAGGGAGCAGGGGACATCCGCG
>VZSV01000008.1:13543528-13567549 GCA_013398735.1 Nothocercus julius
ACCACGGCGAGAGGCGCCGCGGCGGAGGTGCCGCGGGGAGCTGCGCCATGGCGCTCCCAGCCCCACAGCCCTGCACTCTCAAATGGCCGCTGCCCTCATGCCGCTGAGCCCGGGCAGCGCCGCCGTGACGTCAGGCTGCGCTGCCGTGACGTCAGACCGCGCCGCCGTGACGCCACGCCTGCAGCCCCGCCCCCTGCGCGCGCCAGAGCCCCCCGCCCAAAGAGAGGGGGGAACGTTAGAGCGCGGAACCTGCGCGCTGCGGTGCGGTGCTTCTGCGGGGAGGCCGTTCCGCGGCGTACCGCCCCCCCATTCTCCCCGGTGCGGGGCGCCGCCGGCAGGTGAGGCCCGGTCTGACCCGGTCCAGCTCGGCCCGGCGGACGCTGGGGGGAGGCGGTGACGGCGCGCGGATCTTCCCCCGGGCTGGGGGAGGAGGGCGGCGACCCGGCAGGCCCCATAAACCCGGCAGGCCCCGTAGGCCGCGGCCTGGGCCTGTCCCGGTTACCTAGCAACGGCGGGGCGTGAAGGGCGCGCTGGGCCCGATTCGGCCCCCGCCGTGTCCTCCCGCGAGGGGGGACGCGGGGACCGAGGTGTCCCTGCTGTGCCGTGCAAGCAGCAGGAGGGAGCAGCGCTGTGTGGGTCATAACTTGCTGCTGTGCCCTAATTTCTCTCTTTTTCCCCCTAGGAAAAACGTGACGTTTGGGCACCTGCAGCTTGAAGCACTGTGCCCGTCTGCGGCCCTCCTGCTTCTCACTCAGCCCGTCGGGGCGGCCAAGTGAGCTCCCCCCGGCACAACCAGCTTCTGCTCCGGGTACGCGCAGCCGCTGGGGACGGTTTGTGTCACCCGTTGTCGCCCGAGCAACCGCCAAAATACAGAGTTGGGGCTGTATTATGGAAAAAATAAAAAACCCGGTGTTGCCCCAGCTCCCACAGTTCTGCGCTTCCGCCCGCAGTCAACTCTGTGTCGGCAAAGCCTGTAAATGCACTGGCCCTGCCAAAGGTGCTGCTCTTTCATGTTAAACCCGCACTGGCCCTGTGCTGGAAAGGGGGTAATGTGATTTTGTTTGCTTGAATCT
Source organism: Nothocercus julius (assembly GCA_013398735.1). Classification (NCBI taxonomy): domain Eukaryota; kingdom Metazoa; phylum Chordata; class Aves; order Tinamiformes; family Tinamidae; genus Nothocercus; species Nothocercus julius. Next base: position 13,544,602 of record VZSV01000008.1, read on the forward strand.
CCAGTTCTGAAGCGGCAGCTGGCAGCTGCTCCCGAGCACGCGAGGAAAGCCGAGCTGGAGCGGCCGGGAGCGCGGTGCCCGTGAGCCTGGCAAACAGTCCCCTCCGGTGAACTCCCCTCCTAACGTCTGCGCCGTGGCGATGCCAGCACGCTGGTCTTGGGCGGGTTAGGAGGCAGCGATTCGGTTCAGCTTGCAGACTGTGTTTTCTATTTATTTTTGGGTTGAGTCTCTGCAGAGAAATGGAAAGATGTCATGCTAGTTCTGTCATGACCTGCTTTGTTTTTTCCATCCTGACGGGCAGTATCACGAGTGCACATGACGCTTCTGGGTTTAAAGCCCCTTCACCCCAGATGTTTCCGCAGTAAATTACGGGCTGTTTTTGCAGAAGCAGAAATTGAGGTCAATATGCAAACAAAATATGTGCAAACCAGTTTCTGACTTGAGAAAGTTTCTGTGTGTGGATGAGAGCGATGCTGGGTTCACAGCTACTTCCAAGCAAAAATAATCTCTTGTTGCTGTCGGTGGGCACTGCTGGTGGGAGGTCTGGGAGGTCTGAACAGCCTGTGAGCTCAGTTAAGGTGCATTTGGTTCTGCTCCGAGTAGTTGCCAGTTTTCAGGATCTCTTTTTGTTTCAGCTCCTCACTGTGGTGGGAAGCAGAGGAAGGAGTCTATTTGAATCAAGCCACTGCACTAATTGATATTTGTCAAAAATCATATGCAAAGCAAGTAATTATTGCTAGTTGCAAGGAAATCTGACATGATGTTGCCAGATCTTTTTATGAAATGGGCGTTTGCCATCTTGGCTATTGTGTCTTTTCCTTGCATCTCTCTAAAGGTACCTAATTGGTGGAGTTTAATAGTAGCCGTTAGATAAATTGTTCAGTGAAGCCCTTTCCCTTGCACCTTTGTCACCGACCTGTTCTTTTTGCACCTCTCCAGTCTCCTGCTGGTGTTGGTGACAGTCTCTGCATGGCAAAGGTGGATTATATAAAACAAATCCTTTTGTTCTCACAAACAGAACAAGCTTCTAGGCAGAGCCACAGGTTCTTTGCAGAGGGGATTTGGGATTCTCCTAACAGACACATCCTCACTCCTCCCTGTTTGCCCCTTCTCCCTCTGGTCTCCGATGAAGTAGCAGTCTCCCCACAGCGTATTTTTACAGTTCCCAAGGCTCCCATTCCCCCTTTACGTTCCGATGGCTTTTATATTGTGCCGTAATTTTGTCCCAAATGCTTCTGTGAGGTAGTGCAAGCAGCACCTATTATGGTTACACCAACGTTTTGCTTTGAAAAAGAGGGGGTGATGAATAGAGTGGTGAAGAGCAAATTGTTACTGTTTCTTGTCAGTTACTGCAAAAAAAATTATCAGCTCCTCTCTTGAGTTAGGAGGCTGATGTCATTTTGCTTCCTAAGCACAAAGGCAAAATACATGGTATTTGTGCCAGCCCGTAATCTTCCCGTAATGCCTTTAATGGTGCTGTTGCTCCTTCCAGTTTCTTTTCAGAGATTTTTCGTTGCTGAAGCGCCACTGAACATCGGGCTCCTGCTGCCGGGGGGAGGCCGTGCCGCAGACAGTGACTGGGCCGCGTTCTGGTCCAGTGCGGGCTGCCCCCGCGGAGCTCAGCTGCGGGGTGAGCTCGGCCCCATGCTCCGCCTGGCCCTGCGCCGTGCTGAGAGTTTTGCTCTTTCGGAAACGCCATGACCAGCCCGCAAATCAGCACGTAGGGGGGCTGCGTTTGTCTGCTGCTGTTTACAAGGAAAACCAGCTGCTTGGCGTGGGCAGGGCGGCGAGGGCTCTGCTGGTGGTGGCTGCTCTGGGGTTGGTAGCTGCTCTCTTGGTCTGGTACCCGAGAGCGCCCTGGAACCAGAGCAGCGCTCCCGACGGATCATCTGCGAGGGCGGAGGGCTGAGCGCGTCCCTGCTCTTCAGTGTGTTCTTTCTCGAAGGAAGGTTCATGATGCAAACGGTATCCGCCAAACTGAAACTCGAGTGGATTTTGTATCTAGCTCTGTGCTTCCATACTCAACCCCCTGCCTTGCTCTGTGCTTCACCTCAGTGATGAAAAGTGCAGCTTAAGAGCTGAGCCCTGTCCCAAGTATTTCTTTTCTCTAATTGCTGGTTACACTGAGCTGGAATAGCACCTCAAGTAGCTATTGTTTAGTGCCCTAATATTACTGATTGCACAAAAAATATTTTATAATTTAAGTTAGATTGTCTTTCAGGGGCACTGAAACTGCTTATGGAAGAATCTTTGTCTCCTGTTCTACTTGGGCAGGGCCTAACACACTGGGGATCCAGCAATCTAAAGTATAAACATTAATAATACAGTGCATATTATTCAAATGAAGGCTGCCACTTTTCCTTTGTGGGAATAAACCCCTGGGTAATTGCTGTACCTACTCATCTGTTCCTATAATTGCTTTCTGCAGAATCACTTCTAAACAAGCCGTGCTGGCAGGATGCTGCTCTCCATGCTCTCGCCCCACGCAAGCTGGCCCGTCCGCTGCCTCCTCCGTGACCCGCAGCGTCGCATGTGGGGGCTCTTTGGGCAGAAGAGCTGTGCCCGCAGGGGTCTGCGAACCACGTGGACGGCCTGCAGCGGTGGTATCACCCCTGTTTTCACCAGGGCTTTGGCTTTTGGTGATAAAATTGCTATCGTGGACCAGAATGGTGAGCACACATACAGGGACCTTTACAGTCGGAGTCTGCGCTTGTCCCAGGAGATCTGTAGAGTCCTCAAGTGCTCCAGCAGGGACCTGAAGGAAGAGAGGATCTCATTTTTGTGTCCCAATGACTCCTCATATGTGGTTGCCCAGTGGGCCTCGTGGATGAGCGGAGGCATAGCAGTCCCCCTCTACAAGAAGCACCCTGCACAGGAGCTGGAGTACGTGATCCAGGACTCGCAGAGTGCTCTAGTCATTGTGGCAGAGGAATATGTGGAGAAAATGTCCCCTAGTGCTGCCAAGTTGGGAGTTCCAGTTTTGCCGCTCCTTAGGTCTCATAGTGACGGATCTGCAAGTCACGGAGCACTGGAAGAGGTGCCCTTAACCAGCTCCTCGTGGAAAGGCAGAGGGGCCATGATCATCTACACTAGCGGGACAACAGGGAGACCGAAGGGTGTCCTCAGCACCCACGAGAACGTGCAGGCTGTGGTGAGTGAGCGCTGCCCTCCCTGCAAGGCGAGTGCCAATTGACAGAGGCCTTGGCCCTTGCAGGAGACCTGGGGTTGTGTGGCATAACACGCTTCAACACTGAGCTCTGCCCAGAGCTGTGGGCTGTGCTGTGAAAATCCTGCACGCTCCTAAGGTGAACGCACAGAACTTGGAAGCGTTGGAGGCTCTGAGCGTCAGCCAGCACTGGTGCTGCTTCACTGCAGCTGTAGCTAGTGGCAGGTGGGCTCTTCTGCCTGGTTTCCTGGAAAGCAGAAGGGATGGGAGCTGTTGGGAAAAAAAAACTGTTGTCTTTGCAGTTTGCTGTTCTTCACAGTGCCTAGGAAAGTTCTTCACAGTTGCCCCTCGTTGGAGGAGCCCAGCGCAGTGCTGTGCTATGTGAAGTCTGTGCATTATTTAGCTATATATCCCCAAGGCAAAAAATCCATTAGCTCTCTGAGCCAAAAGGAATTAAAAGTTTGAATGAGCCTGCTGACTACCTCACCAGCTTGTTATCACTGCCTGCAACTGATAGACTCGTGCCATTAGGGAAAAAGGGCCGGGAATGCAGCGAGCATCCTGGTTGTGTCCCAGAACTCGCATAGTTCTAGATGCTCAGATCCTGCAGTGACAGGAGTGGTATGAAAACTTTGATGGACAGAACCAGGGCTTGGCTATATTAGGCAAAGAATCTGTTCCCTCACAGACACACTGATAATTTGGGAGGCAGCCTGAACAGTAATTGTCTTCTGTGCTGCAGAAAGCCCAAAACCTCCCCCTGGTAGCGCAGAAGAGGGAAGAGAGTTGTGAATGATGTGATTGGATTCCACTATTAAAATACTTCTTTATTTTTAGGCAACTGAAAATAAGTTCTCTGATTGTTAGGGTTGGGTTTTGAAGGCCATTGTGCTACCCAAAAGCCTAAGATCTAATACTTCAGATAATTATCCTGTCATAACAGAGTATTTTAGAGGTTTGATATATTAATATATTTCTTTACTAACATGAAGCCTATTTTCTTTTTATGGGACATTATTTTCCTGCTCCCACACTAGCTATCCCTCATGGGTGCTAAGAAACCAGTATCTGCAGCATCCAGACTACATCAGTGTAGTTTCTGGAAAAAAAAAAAAAAAGTGTCCTTTTTTGATTACTTCCAGCTTTGACTGAGCAGAAACAGGCTAATAATTTTGTATGTCCTATTTAAAACCATTATTGACAATTCTTATTTCTCAGTAACAAGGAAGGACTTGGAAATGTATCAAAACTTGTATAGAAAAGATGCCAAGGATGTTCCTGCTGCATTCTGCTTTTTATGGTGGGAATTTTGTTCCTGCTGGCCCTCAAGGAAAGGCCTCAGTGCCCTGGGAAGGCTCAAGGTTTCTGCCATCAGTCCTTTCTGCCGGAGGATCTTGGGTTTGGATACGATGGGCTTTTCCAAGCAGCCAGAGACTTTGCTGTAGCTCTTATGCTGAATTATGTGTTTTCTCCTGCAGACAACAGGCCTGATTGACAAGTGGGAGTGGAAGAAGGAAGATGTTATTCTGCACGTGCTGCCTTTACATCATGTCCATGGGGTGATCAATAAGCTTCTCTGTCCTCTCTGGGTGGGAGCGACATGCATCATGTTACCCGAATTCAGTGCACAGATGGTAAGCCTGGAGGGATTGTGCGTTGCCTTTGAAATGGAGCAGCAAGACCCCATGCATTGTAATTAGAGCAACTTTGGAAATAAGTTCTTAAACAATTCCAGCCTCTTTAGCTACTGGCTGCATGCGGTTCACAAACTGCCTGTTAAAAACACTTTCAATTGGACACTCAGTCTGGGGTAAACATGTTGTTCTCAGCGTTACAACTTGTTTGAGTATCACATAGCTAATGGTGATGCTGCCCTGCCCCTCCTAGTTGTGTTGGGGGTCTCTGTGATTGGAAGTGGGTCCTTCCAGGTACCGCTAGCAGCATCTACACGCAGAATAAGGGTGGTTGTTTTCCTAGCACCAAGAAAGGGTGGAGGTACTGCTTTTTCCCTTATGTGCTGGCAATGTGCTGCCTGCAGCTATACCGTTTGTCTGATATTTTGATTTTGGCAATTTGTGTTTCCCTCATAATCTTTTGTCCTCAGTGTTTTGTGCTCTATCACTTGATAGCACATGGACTTGAGGGTTTCTTGTAATCCAGGTAAGGGCAATACTAATACCTAGTACTTAAACAGCAACGTTGCTTTTCATCTGCAGAGATACAAGTGTTAACAGATCTGTTGATTTAGATTCAGCAGGATGAGTGACAGCTTGCAAACTGAGACTATTTGCAACTTTGCAGTAGAGGTGGCAGGAGGGAAATCTTATTTGAGTATAGCAGAGATGTGCTTCTAGTGTTGCTTTCCAGTAGAGACAGGAAACCCCAGTCCTGGTGCTCTGCTTCTCTTTTGCTGCTCTCCTTTTTGTGTCTTGCTATGGTAGCAGGCAACTGACCTACAGAGAAGAAGAAAGAGGGCAACTAAGAGTCAGGCAGAATAATTTCTATGGCTGCTGGCCCCTGGGATCCGGCCCTGTTCGTCTGTGTCTCTCAATATCACGGATAGTGTGAGAGACACTGGAATTTGCTGTAGCCTGTGCTGTCTCCTTCATGCTGAATAGTGTTACTGTTAAGGGAGCAATTGGGCTTTCAGGTGCTGGTGCGAGCGCGTAGCCAGGAGGGAGGTGGGCTCTGTGCTACAGAACACCCTGCGAAGTGGAAAGAGCCTGCCAGGCCTGTGCTCTGAAATGGAGCAGGCTATTTTAGTTGCTCATATTTATTACACTATACAACTTTTTGAGGCCTGGAGGACAAAGTGCAAACGTGTAGGCCACACCCAGAAGCCTCCGACTGTGCTCCAGAGGTGAGGGAGAGCCCGGGCTCCGATGGGAGCGACTCCAGAACCCTGTGATTCTTCTCTGAGAAGCAAGCACGGAAAGTGCACACCTCCTTTCTTGCTGCGAGGTGGCCCTGGCACTTGAAAACCCTCTTGCTCAAGAGCGCTGATCCCGTTGAGGGGAACGGTGCCAGGATCCCAGTGGGGCAGCTCTGCATTCGCATTACCAGAGTAAATGGATAGGATGCGGTTGCAGGGGAGGACAGCAAGCTCCCCAGGCAGCCACGGCCACTACTGCTGTCCCATTGCTGCCTGTGTTTAGAGTATCACCCCAAAAAGCTCCCTGCCATCCTTGCAGCTCTGGGTGCACCCGGGCTCCGTGTGCTGGCCCTGCTGATGCCTGCGGGCAGCGCTGGCTGGTGCCGGAGGCAGGAGAGCACCCGGATGGATGGGAAGCAGAGCCGGGCCCTTGGGAGAGTGTGTTTCTCTGCATCCTGTGGCGCGGGTGATTGATTGTCCCTTTTACCCTTGTGTTTTTCTGTGCTCTCTCCCGACATCTGCAAATCAATGAGCTGGTGTTGAAGGATGGGTTTGGGTGCTGGGAGCGGGATGCTCGGCCTGCCTTCTCTGATCAAAGCGCTCCGCAGAGCTTGACAGCCAAGGGCAAGTGAGGACAGTGCTGCAGGGGCATCCTCTTGACCCTGGAGGTTGAACTTGGGCAGGGAGGTCGCAGCAAATGTGTCTGGTGGTGGCGAAGGAAGCGAGCTTCCTTCCGGGGCCTCTCAGGTGCATTTGGACTCTGAAGCACGTCATTTGCTCTTCTATTTTTCTTATTCCTTTTATTTTTCCGAGGGCCTCCCCTGGGAGCTGAAAGTGGTTTGATCGACACTACAAAGAAAGCACATGAGGGTAAATAAGGCTTTCTTGTGGAGTTTAATGCAAGCTGCCTTTCAGTTCCAGTCTATTTTCAGCAGCTGTTTACAAAATGCCCTTTGCTACTGAAATCAGCTTTCAGAAAAGCAGTGGAGTTTAAGTGGAGGATTTTGCAAAAGCAGCCTAAGTTTTGCTGTGTGCTTTTTCTCTTCGTTGCACCTTGAGAAAGCAGCCAATTATAGTGTGATGTAAAGAAACCCGAATGGCAGCTAAAACACTTGACAAGCTGATCAAAACAAGGCTAGGAACTTACTCTCAACCTGCTGCAGACATATTTAGCCCTGAGTGATACTGGCATGGGTTCAAGAGAAACCGCAGCAGCATGCCCAATGTGTGTTTGGTTTCTAATCACTAACACTTCATTATACAAAATAAATACTTTATTATTACAATGTTTATTAAATTACAGAATTTGTGGCGTGCCTTATAGTCGTGGATACAGATGCCAGTCTGGTTTAGTTGGTAGTAATAATGCCCTTTTTTTATTCTTAGTCAGATGATGCTCAAGCCCCGGACCAAGGCTCTCTTGTCATTCCCTGCGGTCCAGTGTTAGGAGGAGGTAACATCTTTCAGACCCTTCTGTCTGGTTTTGGTAGCTGTCCAATGAAAGGTTAAAAATCAGGGCTATGGTGTCCTGACCAACATCCACTCTCTTACTGAAACAGCATCTCATGTCCAGGGCTGCATGTGGGCTATTTCTGAGGCCACAAGGGCTCATTAAAGTGTATGGAGATGCCTCAAGCGTGAAAGTTGCTGCAGAAAATCAGATTCTTTTTATTAAATGAGGGCATCCGTTACTTTGCACAAGCTACTGTACCTCCTATAATTCACTTTATAGCACCATCTGTCTTGCTTAAGCTTTTTGTAGCATCTTTTTATTGCAAGTTATTAAAGAATATGGCTGCATCTATTAATCACTTATTAGGAAAGGGCTGATAAACCGACCCTTTATTTCCAGTGTTGCTGTCCACTTCTTGTGTGTCTGGTCTGAGTCCTTCGGTGCGCAGCTCCCTGAGGCGCAGCCTGTCTCTGCTCACAGCCCTTGTCGGGCTACTGCCCGACCTCCTGCCCAGAGCTGTGGAAAACGGCACCCGGAGCTTGGAAATGACAACTCCCCTTGCAGAACAAGCTGTGCCGGTCCCGCTGAGAGTGTGAGGAGCGGGAAGGAGAGCAGCAGCCAACTTGAACGCTTTCCATTCCCGGCAGCTGTGTGGGGCAAGGGAAGCTCTGACATTTTCTCGAGGACGCTGGGAGCTGTGAGGGCAGGAATCTCCTTTGGAGCTGGAGAAAGCTGCAGCTTCAGCATCCCCGTGTGATTGTCCCCTCGTAATTTCCTTTCATCTGAGTGTGCTTCTGCAGCCACGCTGTCTCTCTCTGCGGGCAGCGAGCTTTTCTCAGTCACTTCTATGCCCAGCAGACACCGAAATGTCCCTTTCTGAGCTTGAACAACTGGGACAGCTTGTTCTTCCCTGGACCACCTCTGATCCTGTCCGAGCTGCTAAAGGGAAAAATGATCTAATGGCGAAAGGCTCCATGTGTGCTCCTTGCAGTGATAAACGTGAGGCCAGATCCCAGCAGGCCTTTCAGCCTCAAGTGGAGGGGTAAGATAAAAGTTCTGCAGAAACATGAAGGGAAAAGCTTGCCGCAAATGAGCGGCAGGAGAATTTTATAGAAGTCTAAACTCTGCGTGACCCAGTTGTGTGTGCCGCCCGCTTGGCTCTGACGGGCGGCTCTTGTGCTGTGGCGCGGTGCCCGCGGGACGACAGCGACGCCTGGCCCTTGCAACCGCTTTGATGATAAATACGCTGAAATGTAGATGTATTACCCTAAAGTCCCCAAAAGAGCCGTTGTTTTGGTGCCAGCAATACAGAATGTCTGACTTAAGGTGCCTCTGAGGATCCAACCCTCTAAAATCCTACTCAGTTTGGCAATGTCACACGCAAAGCCATCAAAATCATTAATCTTTGCCGTGGATTGGGGCCCTTGTTTCTTGGCGTTTGTTTTGATGAGAAGTATGAGTGCACGGAGTCGCTGTGTGCCTTGGTATTAATTCCCCAGGCACGCTGCAAGTGTGCCCTGGCTGCTGGCAACTTCTGCACGTGCTGGAAGGTTGTTGCAGCCCTGACGCTCGTGGGGTTTCACGCGAGGTGCTGCCCACAGTCGCTGCTGCACGCTGAGGTTGCCCCCCTGCTTCCGAAGAATTCTCGCTTCCTCCTCCAGACCAGGAACCTGTGCTGCACCTCTTTGCAAACAGTTTGTCCCCGTTGCTGCTTTATCTGTGCTAACCAGGCCAGGCGAAGGCTGGACACTGCCATGTTTCTCACCTTCGCTTGGCCGTGTGGGGAGATCCTACGACAGTCGTGTTGCCTCTGGGAAGGAGAAGCAGACACTGCAGTGTCGATCCTCTCCCCTGCCTATGCTCCCTTGTAAGCAGCAGTCTGAGTGGCTTTTTTAGTTTATGCTTAAAATAAAAGCACCTCTGGGTGTGTGAGGCTGTGAACTGCAGTGCTAGGCTGGTGCCATCATTGTGCTGGAGGTTGCGGGTCCCATCCAGTTTCAGCTGGAGAAAGGCAATTGTCTTTTCATCTGCTAATCAGAGGCTTCAGAGGAGTAATTTTATTTCCAACTCAAAGGGAAGTCAGCGGAGGGAGGAGCAGGTCACTAGTGAATGGATTACGTTTGATCACTTTGCACGGACCCGGCTTTAAAAAGTTATAGTTTTTCTTCACGTCTCCCCAGATCTGCCGTCTGTCCTCAGCATCTGTTATGGAGTAATGTCTTTTGATGTGTGTGGGGAAAAATAAGAAATGGAACCAGAGCCTGTCATATTTACTTATATTACTGGGTCCCAGGGAAAGCACTTGCTCCTTTCAGTATGCCTACAGCATAGTCAGGGTTTAAAAGCTTCAGACTGGAATGCAGAGGGGCCATCAAACTGCACTGATGAATAAATGATTAAAACCAGAGTCATGCAGAGCGCAAACAGTTTGGGGTTATAACAAACATGCGATGAAGCCACCAAGGGCCCAATTTCCCTTTGAAGACAAGAATGTTTCTCTTCCTGCAAACTGCTCGTGAGCAGCCTGGGTCGAACCAACCATCGACGGTTCAGTGGTTAGGAGAGCTCCCATTGCTGCTCTGCTGTCCTCTCTCCTATCTGTCTTCCCTTCAGTTGGGGAAAAAAATATGTGCCAGGCTTGGCTGCGCCTGTAGAATTAAGGAGAGCCTTTTACCTTTGGCATGGGGCAGCTGTCAATCCGCTTTGGCTGCAGGCTGCTCCGCTGCTGGAAGGAGCCGCTGCTCTCGCAGCATCTCTGAAGATCGGGCGCGTCGCTTCCTCGTGGGCAGCGCTACCCGCGCTTGGAGATCGATACGAAGCGCAGAGCTGTCTCGCACATCAAAAGGGGAGTAAAGAGATGGTTTAACCTTGCATTAGCGAAATTGTTACTTATGAAAAGGCTTTAAAAAATTCAATAACAACTGAAAATGATACAACAATTTTAGACTAGCTTTGAAGAGCAGAGCTGCTGTATTTGTCAATAGATGCAGGAGTGCATGTTGTCTGTTACCTCTTTTGTTTGATGGGAAAACTCATGATGATGGTCACTTTCTTTACAGCTTTTAGGTATTTTTGCCTTCATCTCTTCCAAGTGCTTTAGAGGTCCCTGTGTCAGGTGAAGTCTCACTGGATGCAGTGTACAAGTGCTTGCTGCCTTCTCTCTTCCTTCTTTCTGCTGTGTCGGAAGATGCCCAGATACTGGCAGATTCAGTGGGTTTTGTCTAGTTTGCAGTGTGTGCCTCTCCCAGTGACATCTCTCTAAGGAATAAAAGTGGCTTTTCTGCTCTGTGTTTGTGTCCTTTCCCTCCAGAGCAGATCTGGGTGCCATGGGAAGGTTGCTACATGGAAAAGCATTTTATTAGAGTAGTTTGCATGTTCATCCATCCCCGTTTCCATCCTGCCATCTGTTTGCTGTAAGAACTAGGTGGGGCAGTCCTGTGGCTTTGTCAGACTCAGGTTGTTTTATTGCCTCTGGTGCTTTGTTTTTCTCTCTCCTTCCAATTTTTAAAAATTTATTTACTGAGGGCAAAACACCACCTGAGGTATCAGGTGAGTAAAATAAAATGGAATGATGGGCTGCCAATATCCTGTCCACAGGTAACTGATGTGGTGACAGTGACACACGGGGTGATGGAGAAGGGAGATTGATTGCGCTGCCCTAAATGTGACAGCGTCAGGGGATGCCGTGCACGGGGAGGGCAAAGCCAGGCCTCAGGACTGATTGATTAGCCCCAAGTAATGAGACTTTCCTGGATCCTTCTCTTAAACCACAAAGTTGTAAAACAGGAGAAGTTGTTTCAGCCTGCTGGGCAGTTGCACATCCCGTGGGTGGCTTCGGGTCTGCAGCGGGGCTGGCACTGGCAGCTTTGCGCTGCGGCTCGGTGATCATTCCAGCGCGTGCGCAGGGTGCAGGTTGGCCGAGGGGAGCGGGCAGGGGGAGAGGCCTGGCAGCCGGCGGGTCACCCCGCAGTGGCTCACGGCACTGCTCCGAGCAGCTGCTTATCTTCAGGACGGGGCCGCCGCCGGGGCGAGGCGGCCTGACCGCGCAGAGCCGCTCCGTTGCTGCCCCTCGCAGTGGAAAGGGCTTTGCAGGAATTGAGCAGAGGGGGTTCTGTGGCGCAGGAGGGAGCTGCTGTGTGTTGGAGTGATGTTTTTGTGTTTTAAATCAATGTACGGACAGCCAGTCAGACGGGAAGGCTGCCTGTGTTCCCCACAGCTGCTCTGGGCTTCCGGAGGTGAGGCGCGCAGCAAGGAGCCAGTGGTCCCCAAGCATCTGTCTCTCGGATTCTTTCGGCACAGCTATGATCCCTGCTTGCTCACCTGCCCAAGGTGACTGCTGCCAGGAGCACCGAGCAGAGAGGAAGAGGCCCTTGTGTTCAGCCTCTGGGTCTGGAGATGTCCTTCTCCCTGCGGCTGCCTCAGATGGGAAAGATGCGCAGAAGGGTGGGAAAGATGCGTAGCACCCAGCTCGGCCTCTTTGCAGAGCACTGCAGCAACAAGGAACAGCCAAAGGACCGTTTCCTTGGCAGGGAGCATCATGTTCCCTCTCTGGGTATGTTTTCCTGGGAGACCGTGTCCTGCCTCTGCTTTCCCCATTGCTGAGGTCTCCTTACAGCACCCGTGGCCGAGCTCCTGTGGGGCAGAAGGGAGGTTGGGGCCCTCCATGGCCAGTGAATCTCCAACTTGGGCGTTTATCTCATTCGGTCGAGGGCCGTCGCGGGGCCTGGAGGCAGCAGACGCTCCCTTCTGCTCAGGGGGACGGTGCCTTTGTTGGATGTGTCCTGCTATATTAAGAATAACAACATAGTGGGTTTTTTTTTTTTTTTTGTTTTTTTTTTTTTTCCAGGGCTGATTGTTCTGGAGCAGTGAAGTGAGAGACATGGGGAGAGGGAGGGAGCAGCGGGGAGAGGAGGTGCTGGCGCGGTGAAGTAGAAAGTAATGAAATTGAGCCAGCGAGAGAGGGCTGAGGGGAAAGGAGCAGAGCCCACCAGCATCCAGGGTGACAGCATGAAGGAGAATCACTTGTTCACCTTCAATCAATTCCTGCTTTTTTTTCCCCCCATTGCACACGCCTGTGTGCAGCTGAGCGTGCACTGGGAGGCAGGGCAGAGGAGGCTGCCTTGTCAGGAGCTGTTAGGAAATACATTTGTCAGCAACGGGGCAGGAACCAGGGAGAAAGGAAGGAGGTGGCCGTCACCAAAGCCGAGCAGGCCGTAGCCTTTTATTTATTGATGGATTTGTTTCATTCCTGTGCTGGGGAGTGCTCACCTAGGGGCAAGAGTGACAGAGTGTGGAAGAAGTGGGTCCAATTTCAATATTTATGCCTCCTTCCCACTGCTAAATGCTCCCAGGTGGAGCTGTTCAGCCAGTTCAGCAGCCCTGGGGTCACCTGCACTTCATTCTCCTCCAGTAGCTCTAGCTCCTGGAATTTGACCCAATTTGTTGTTTCCACAGGTTAATAGGAATTGCAGCTCGAGGAGCTTCTGTCCTGCAGGGACCATTTCTTCTGGAGCAGCGTGGTTAGTGAACAGGCTCTCTGAGATAGCTGCTCTGTCTCTTGGCCTGTGGCTGCCTTCCACATGCAGCTTCTGATGGCTGCTCTGAGCACACGGCGGGCACATCTCTGTGTGCCCCATTGCCAGGAGCAGTTCACTTCCACTGCGATAGTCTCACTTACAGCTGGAGTTCATAATTCCTCCTCTTCCCACCTCTCCTACCATTCACGTTAGTAGCGTTTCTGCCTCAAGAGTTCCGTTTATCAGCTCTAACCTGTGTACCATGAGGAAGGCCTCTGTGCTTTGAAAGATGGTGACTTTGTGTAGCATCCAAGTAGCTGTGTGTGCTAAAGGAATTGGTTGGAGCGGGATTCATTGCTAAATGGTGGGTGATCCTTTGCTGGGATCAGAGTTGAATGTGGTGTTCCTGGCAATAGCATGATGAGAGGTGGGAGTTCAGGACGTGGAGGAGTTGTGTACAACAGGCTTCCAGCAGCTCCTCCTTTCCAGTATCCACAGACAGTGTTATGGATCTGAGGGTGGTCAGTTCCTGACGAGCCCTGGGTGGCGTTTTTGGACCTGTTTCATTCCTGTAGCTCAGCCTCCCGTTGCGCAGTGCTGGTGAGCAGTGGTGGGACTGCCTGTCCCTCAGAGGGTTAGCAGAGCCCGTGCTTGGGAACGCGCTCAAAGGTTGAGGAGCTCGCACTGCCAGTGTTAAGGATCACTTCTTCCTACGCTTGGTATTGAAGTATATTTTTATACCTGTATATGTTTTTAAATATATATATTTCCCTTCCTCTCTAGGTTTGGAAGAAGTTCTTAAGCTCCCAAGCGCCCCGTATCAGTGTCTTCATGGCAGTACCCACTATTTATGCCAAACTGATTGAGTATTATGATAAACATTTCTCTCAACCACAAGTCCAAGATTTTGTGCGTGCCTTTTGCCAGGACAACATCAGGTAGGTGGGAGATGCCCTTTTGCTCTACCTCCACTTGTCAGCACTGAAGGACAAGCTCTGCACCAGACGAGGTGGCTGCTGGTGGCTCCCTGTTCCCACAGCAGCTCTGCTGAATTCTCTTTTTAGCTTTACCTCTTTGCAGTGCCAGGCAGTTTATTGTGTTTTAGCATCTCTAGCTGACAGGAGCCAGGGTGACGTTATTTAATTATGAGCCACTCTTGCATGGTAGAGCCAGAAGGGGTCTGCATGCTCGTTATGTGTGTTGCCCTGCATAACACATTCATTGTGCAGCCCAAGTTTGAACTGCAGCATCTCTTTTAGGGGGCTGTCCCATCTTGACTTGGAAACAATAACACACAGAGAATCTATTATATAAGAAGGGCATCCCTGGTACTGGTTAAAAGGCTTTTGGAGCCTCTGTTTTAAGGTTTTATGTAAGAGCAGACTTTATGCACCATGTGTTAGAACGCAAATTCTCTGGAGGAAAAGTGGTCTTGGATGTTTTCTTATGTGGGGTTTCCTTGTGCAGGTTAATGGTGTCAGGCTCAGCCGCCCTGCCTGTGCCTGTCCTGGAGAAGTGGAAGGACATCACTGGGCACACGTTGCTGGAGAGGTATGGGATGACTGAGATTGGGATGGCGCTTTCTAACCCTTTGCATGGAGTCCGTGTGCCAGGTAGGACTTTCTAGAAGATGAGCCCTCTTTGGAGGTGTTTTGCTCTGAGATGTTCTTGTTTTTTTCTCATCAGAATATCTGTCCATAGTTTGTTATGATTGAAGAGCAGGCTTGTGTAGGAATACTGATCCCGCTAGGGAGTTTGGCATAGCTGAATGAGCCTGAAAGAGTTCATGGGTTTGTGGAAGAGGTAGGTGGGTTTCCCTACAATTACTGGCCATGGTGCATTGGCAAAGCTGTGTGTGCAGAGCTTGCAGTGGCACACAGCCTGACCTACCCAGCCAGGCCAGTTCTGTCCGGGAGACAGAGTCTGTCCTGGATGCTCTTGCCAAAGTCTTAGTACAAATGCTGTGATGGGACTTGCATCTACAGCTCCTGCTTTGTGAAAATTATTTGTGTGTGGTGTTGACACTGGATTCTCCAAAGAGCAGTTGTGCCAAGCCAGTCACAGAATAGTTGGGATTGGAGGGGTCCTCTGATGGTCCTCTGGTCCAACCTTCCTGCTCAAGAAGGGTCAGCTAGAGCAGGTTGCCCAGGGCTCTGTCCTGTGGGCTTTGAATATCTCCAAGGATAGGCACCACTGAGAAGAGTGTGGCCCCATCCGCTTTACCCCTTTCCATTGGATGTTTACAGCAATAAGTTCCGCCTGAGCCTTCTCTTCTCCAGGCTAAACAGTTCCAGCTTTCCCAGCTTCTCCTCATATGAGAGATATTCCAGGCCCATAATCATCTTTGTGGTCGTTCAGTCAATACTGAACATTTAAAATAGGTTGTCTGCTCACTCTTATTTTAGTGCAAGTTTCTTGACTCTTCAGAAACTGGAAGTTGTCACACCTCCTTGTACATTCTGGCTCTGTTCTCTCCTTGCATTCCCCCACTTCTTTCAGCTACACTTTGTGACTCCTCAATATCTGTAATTTTATATAACCTAGAAAGAAATCGATCTAAAACATTAAAAATATAGAATGTCCCCACCCTCTCACTGGTGCAGAACGTGGCCATCTGTCTGCCGAGCAGCCCAGCCCACCACTATGCCACCTTCTCCTCCCCACATGCTGTCCACACACACGTGGCACCATATGCATCATTTTGGTCTCCAGTATCTTATGGGGCCATCGTCGCCAGGGACTTTGCGTGCATCATAGCTTCCCACAGCACCTCCATCCCACAGGATGGAGAAGCTGTCCCAAAGAAGGGATTGCACAGGGTGTGGAGAAGCCATAGCTCCCCCTGGCACTGCCTCCTGAACCTAGGACAGCTATCGGGTGGCACAAGATGCAAACTCCAGGACACAAACTTTGGCAGGGTAACCATGCTTCCCCATCCGGGACTCAGCCGGGATTCCCTTTCCCTCGAAATCCCGTCTGTGCAGACTGGATAAGAGAGCAAACAGGATATCTAGATTCCCACCTTAATGAACCAGAGCTTTCCACAAGCCCTTTGGTGCAGTCTGAGATCATTTGAATGTCATTATGGCCTGGTACAATCTGCTTTTCCTTCATCTTCAGTAGTGGAAATGAGTGGAGTATTTAGGAATTTCATAGGAGACATGAGCAAAAGGAAACAAGAGTAAAACTAAAATAGGCAAGATGGAGAAATTAGCAGCAGAGAAGGCAACTCCTCTTTCAGAGCTGGGTGACAGGCACTCCAAAGAGAGGCAGCGAGGAGTCTCGGCAGTGCTGGGATCTGCCGGAGAGCTGGGAACAACAACCTCGCACCGCCGCACCCAGAGGGACGGAGGGTGACAGCTGACTGACAGACTGTCCCTGTACCCGCCATCCTGGGGTGTGCTGGAGTCCTGGGAAGGGACGGAGGGGCAACTCAAAGGTGTGGAGCAGCTAGAGACCATACGGAAAGGAAGCTGTAATTTAATATGTTTGATTAATTTATTTTGGGAAGTGTCAGTTGGGAAGCAGATGGGTGAAGCTGAGGCATAATTTAGTTGAGCTGTGAAAAAGCTTTTGATAGAGTACCCCATTAGAGGCTGGGATGTAAGGTCACCAGGTACAATAGAGTGTGGAGTGTGAAAGAGTCAACGCAGAAACATGGTAATTGGTTGGGAACAGAGTGGGAGAAGGGGATGGGGAACGCGGTGGGGACGGGGTGTGTTGCAGTCTGCTGAACCGGAGCAGCTAGGTGACTGCAGCCTGGCTGGGAGAGGAAGAGGAGCTAGGATTTCCAGCTGGGATTCGGAAGAGGAAAGCAGGATTTGGAGGCTTTATAAGCCATGGAGGTGGCATCAGACGTGAAGTGGGCACAGTCACCTGTCTGTGTCTCGGCGTCAGCTGTGCTGGGAGGGCAGCGACAGGCTGCGGAGCCCGCACTGGCCGGCCTGTGCTGGACCACGTCTGCAGCCGTGCCCGGCCCGAGCGCCATCCACCTCCATGCCCAGCCGCGACAGGCAGGTCCCTGGGGACAGACCCCAGGACCCGTAGGTACCGACCGCAGTGGATCTCCTGTGGAGCTGCGGCAACACGCTGTCCACTCGGCTGCCTTGTGAGCTCCTGCCTCTGGACAGGTCCTTGGACGTCCCTTGTCCTCTTTGCACCGTGTGGTGTGGCTGGGGTCGGATCTGGAGTCCCCAGAGCCAGTCCTTCCTGGCTGTGTCGTGCCACCCACGTCTGTGACCGTGTGGCGCTGAGGGAAGACTTGGCTCTCCTTCCAGAGCACAGATTTGAAGGTGCAAGGCAGGGTGGGGGCTTTAATTTCAAAAGGAAGAAAAGATGAAAGATTTGAAAGATAAATGTTTGCTTGTATATGGTTAAAACCCTGCTTAAAATGCCTCTGTTTTCACCAGCTCTCATTCTAATCCCCCTGGTGCTGTTACTGTGAAGGGAGATGAATAATTCATGGACCGAGAATGCCTCACTGGGCCTAATCACCACTTTAATTGGAGGTTTAGATCAGAGGCGGCTAATAGCTCCTACAGCGGGGACTCCGTGTATTGTTGACAGTGAGATCGTTGAGTGCCTTATCGTTGGCCTGTTTCAATTCTCCCAGGACACCACCGCACATAACAGCATCAAGGTCCCCAGGCACCGAAGGACACAGACCGCAGGGCCAATTAAATTTATCTGGGAAGAGCTGACAACTTTTTTAAACGGAGGAGAAGCGGTGAAAGAATAAGTGTCACTCCTTTCTGACTGCAGCCTGTCTGAGGCTGCCTGGGTTGACACCGTGGGCATCTTGCCAGCATTTCTTAACATTCACAAGTGTGCAAATTGGAGAGGGCTGGGAAGGACAGTGGGGAAGGGAGCTGGAGGGGGAAGAGCAGTGACGTCCCTCCAGTTCTGCCTCGGCGTTATGCCTCGTGAAAAAAGGAGCCAGTGCTGGGTTTTGACCCTCTTCTGGCCATAAGCGAAATGGGAGCTCACTAAGTGGAGATCTGTGGTGCTGAGCCTTGAAAACCCCCTTGATTTATCACTCACCTGTTGGAATCAGCATGGTGTATGTTTTAAAATCTCAGTTGGGCCTGAGAAGCTCTAATGATTATCTCTGCACAGGTTTTAATTATGCTGTCACATTCACATAGATGCAAAGTTGTCAGCCTTTTTGATATTTGCAGACGTTAGCTTCCGAAAGTTTATCATTTTTTCCCAAAGACCAAGACTTTTCCAGACAGAATCTGAAGAAACAGTTTCCCACAGGGGGTTTATTTTACATGTTAGTTTTATTTTAGCCAAACAGGAAATAAATTGATGGAGCTGTGTTTGTAATAGTGATCTGAAACCTCCCTCTACTGCAATAATGAAATCATCAGTGTGCTTCCTGAAAGCCCACATGAAAGCAGGACCGGAGCACGTGTTGTGACTGAGAATCACAGACAAATGCTCTGTCTTATGGGGGAGCAGGTCTTTTGTTTCAGTTATCTGTGTGTCAACATATATATACATATAAAAATGTACATGCATGCACACAGGCAGGCCTGTCTGCCTGCTGGAGTTGGCTGTAGAGCCCCTTCCCTCCAAAACCACCCATTCAAACCCAGGAAGATACTGACCACAGGTAGGTGGTATGATGACATGTAGGGGGGTCAGCAGTAATAATTTCAAAGTGCCCAGGTCACTAAGAAAATTTGACTTGTTTTCTTTAAAAGAGCTGCAGCCTACTGCCTTTTCTGCATTTTCAGACTGGTGCAAAAGGATTGTGCTAATTTTTGCTATTTCTAGATGCTCAGAATTTGAGACTAGACGTGGCCACTAATCATTTAGTACTACTGCCCCTGGATCAAGGTAGGTAACTGGCCTGCAGCAAGGAAGTGTGTTCTAGGAAGGCATCTACGTGGGCTTGGTTTGAAGGCTTCCGGAGCAGCAAGAGTCTGTGGCAGTTTCTTCTACTGGTTACAGCCCCTGCTGAGACCTTGTGCCCTACCAGGCTGACTTCATTCACCCACTGTGTCTGATCTCTGTCTCTTGCCATGTCTTTCTGTGAGCCCCTGGGCTCTCAGTGCCTCTGACTTGGTTAGCCCAACTTTTTCTCCCCAGTTTGGCAGCCTGTGCAGCCATTTTATGCACCCAGTCCAAATGAGGCTTTTGGTAAGAAGAGTACCTGGCTGTATGTGTTAGCTGACCTTAATATTGAAGAAAGCTCTCAAGCTGAGCAGGCACACATCACTGAACTGCCATGGAGCTTTCTGTTTATTTCTTGCTAGATTTGCTAATTGTTAGGGTAGCTTTGCTGCAATAAAATCTCACTCCCTCGTAGCCCATCTGCTCTTAGCTGTTCTTGCAGGGTTGCCATAAATCTGGGGTACAACATCATATCTATTTCCATGGCAACTGACCAATGTAGCAAACAAAACTTTGATGTCGCAGGCATTGGATCTCAAGGACTTCAACAGGAGAGTGAGAGCAGTGTAGGGAAAAAGTCACTTGCACCCAAGTGCCTGAATTGCAGATCACAAGGGGAAGGCAGAAAATGCTGCCATACGAAGGCCAGCAATAAAAGAGATCCAACTACTTCCCACTCAATCCGTGCTGCAGGATAAAAGTCCCATTTTAATATTGTTTGTCACAGCAGCTCTCAGCAGTGCTGTCACTCGTGGCTGCTGCTCTCCAGCCCATCCTCATGGCCCCGAGGAATGGACCTGCTGATTGGGACAGGGAGAAGTGTGAGGAATGGTGAGGCTGGGCGCTGAGTGCCTGTTTCCTCTGAGAATTAAGAGCAAATATCCCCATTTCCCAGTTGTCCTACCTATCTCAAGTGGGACATAAAAAGATGATCCTTTTGGCCAGGTTTGACAGAGCAAGTGAGCCACAGAACTTGTCTTTGGATCTTCCCAGAGCTAGTGTTGCTTGGTCCCAGTGTTGGACTCTGTCTCCCCAGCACTCTAAGGACTTTCTGGTCGTGCTGCGTGGGACTGCTGCCTGGCTCGCAGAGTTAGAAAGCACCACCAGCTGGTGACTCTCGAGGTGGGGAAAATGGATCATCTCACAAGATAAAGAACACGGTTATCGATTCCTGCTCAGGACTGCCCAGTTCTCCACAGTCCTGGGTCCCTGCTGGTGTTTCATGTTTGTGCTCTCTGATCGCGGGAGATGGAAGTGCCCAGTGTGTCCTTGCAGTAAGAGCAGCCCCTTGTCACGAGTGGCAGGGTGAAACCTGCTGGACCAGCAGATGCCCAGGGCCTCTGCTTGCTGCTGTGCCATGAGCCCCCCATCACAGAGCGGTCTCAGGAGCAGAGCTGCCCTTTCAGCTTTATTC
The DNA here is from genome assembly GCA_013398735.1 of Nothocercus julius. Lineage (NCBI taxonomy): Eukaryota > Metazoa > Chordata > Aves > Tinamiformes > Tinamidae > Nothocercus > Nothocercus julius. The sequence continues at coordinate 13,564,924 of VZSV01000008.1, forward strand.
TCACAAGCTTACCAAGAAGGACACACGCTAAACCCAGGCGTGGGGATCTCGCAGGATGCAGGTTTGAGAGCTCTGGATTGCTGGACCATCTTGCAGCTTAATAGCAGTTGTTCCTGACGCTGTGTCTGATTCCCTGGCTTTGAAAATTGAAACCGGTGGAAAAATAGTGTATTTGATCTGTGCTTTTCTTCTATAGTGTTTTATATACAATGTATTGATGTCATATAAAACTGAGATAATCCCTTGCAATTCTTACATTGTTAAGCCTTTGCCTTCTCTGTCAGGTCCAGGCTATAGAGAAGCAGTGAGGCACTGTAGCAATCATTGTGCTCTTTCTTTTCAAATTTCTGGGTAGCTTTTCTTTTTTTTTTAAAAAAAAAAAGAAAGAAAGAAAAAGCACAGCTTTATTTGCTGAGCTACAAAGCTGTGCTGGTGCCTTCGAAGACTGGCCAAGAGAAACTGTTCAGGTCTGGAGACATTTGTTTTTCTAGGCATTTTCAACAGTGCCTGTTCAGCAAACATCTGAGTATTGCAGCAGGGTGACATTTGCATGCAGCCGTACGATGTGATCGAAGCCTTCCTGAACAGTAAACCCCCGCTAGGAAGTTCTCTAGTGCCAGCACAGTCTGCAGATGCCGTTGATAGTAGAGCAGCTGCTCTTTGCATCCTCAATTTTTCTTTTCCTAAAGGCTGTCCGGTGTCTCAGTCGCATTCCCCCTGCTTCCTCCGCAGGTTCGGTGGGGACCCCGCTGCCGGGCGTGGAGGTGCGCATTGCCACTGAGACCTTGAAAAGCGGCGTTCATTCCTACAGCATCCACGCCCAGGGAGATGAGAACGGCACACAGGTAGCGCGCACACGTGTTTCTGCTGCTTGGGTTGTTCTGATGAAAAGCTCCCCTTCCCAGTCATTCGAAACCCCAAGGATTGGGGCTGAGGCTTGCCCTACTGTTATTCCCAGGAACTCGGTATTTAGTCTTTTCCCTTTCTTGCATTCTTTTTATGTCCTATTACATTCATGGTACTTTGTGGGCCACGCAAGTGTTGCCCTTGCTGTGAAGACCAAAGAGGAACAATGTCTGAGGAAAAAAGAACAAATCCCTACCCAGGGCTGGGAGGTGAAGGGCCACGCTGTAAGAGGATGACATTGTGCTGCTGAGGAAGGTGAGGAGTTAAGCTGTGTCTGCCCTTTGAAAGCTAGAGCACAAAGTTAGTCCAGTGCAGTAGGTGAGAACAAGGTATTGAAGAGAACTCAGATGGATCCTGATCAGCTCCAAAGAGTAAGCGTAAGTCACTAAACATCTATAGGCAGGGGGAGAGGATGAGTAATAGAAAATATAGTAGTGGAGTCGGTGCTTATTTTACTGGATTTGTTGAAGGTGCTAGCAGTGAGATTTGGAAGGGGAAGGCTGAGGAGACTGGGAGGCTGCGTTTGTGTTGTGGTGGCCCAGGGGGAAGTCCATAGCATGTTTCCATGCTAAGCTCCAGGCCTTGCCTGCACTGGTGGTTCCTGCATCTCTGAGAAGCTGGATACCCTTCGTGGTGGGGTGGTGGTGCCCCTTTTCCCGTGAGCTGCCCTGGTGTCGGGGTCCTGTGTGTCTCCCCACGCAGAGGCAGCCCCTGGGACCCGGCTCTGACCTAGGACCAGAGCAGCTGCGGGATGTGCTGCTGTCTCAGCCTCTGCCTCTCCCCGTGGAAGCAATTTTTGCGTTCCTGCCATGTCTCCTTCACACCCTCATTGCAGGTGCAGGTCGTGTCGCCTCCTGCAGATCAAAGGCCAAGTGATACACAGCCTTGGCTGAGCAGATAGATCCTGTGTTATGTGAAAGAAATTGCAGCAGCAGTGTCCGTGCATTGTGTGAGTGCGAAACAGGGAGCCTTCCACCCTGACCTGAAACACGCAGCTTCACTTGTGCCTTTAGGGAAGCAGATGAGTTTCTCATCTAGCCACGCACATGGCAAGTTTTCAGAGGAGCTGCTTGGTCTCTGACGGGAATTGCCTAGGGACACTGCTGCATAAGCATGGGTGAAAAGCTTGAGAAATCCTTTTACCTCTAGAAGTGATTATGTGTGCTGGAAGGTGGGGTGGAATAGGCAGTAATGCTGCCCCAGTGCAGTGCTGTGTGCTGGCAGTTCTCCGCTGGGGTTGTGAGAATTCGGGCTGCGGTGGCTTGGCAGGGGTGATGGGAATATCCATTCCCTAGTGCAGAAGGGGCAAGTTCCCATGTGTCACACACCAGAGTCCAGCTGGCAGCATTTGACTGATTCATGTAAAAAAATCACTGTATTCTCTACTACTAGGAGAGGTGGAAAAGAGGGAAGTTATCAAGTTATCTCTGTGTTGTGATGCTGTAACAGGCCTGTGGATCCCACTGCACGTATGCAGCCTCCTGAAGAGCTGAGAAGGAAGCAGATTGGCAGGGCTTGTGACCTGGATAGGAAGCCGTTTGCGGCTCTCTGCTGTGTGTGCCTGACCCTGTTTGGCTGGAGAGGGCACAAGGTAGGAGGCCTGGGTGGGCTACTCTGGTGCAGTGCCTTAACACGTAGAAAATAATGTCCCATTTTTCACTTCACAGAAATGGTGTTATGCTTCACATTTTTGACTCTTCATCCTCATCCCAGAGATAGA
>VZSV01000008.1:13567684-13595027 GCA_013398735.1 Nothocercus julius
TGAGACGTGAAATAAAGCCCATGTGTCCATTTTAATAATGATCCTATAATGCTTTTAACCCTGAAGGATCCCTAGGCGCTTTGCAAATTACATCTCAAACACAAATCCCTGAAGTACAGCTACTTGCAGGATGAAATGTGGATGTTGCTTTTCTGAGTCATGAGAGAAAAAGTGGACGATGTTTCTGTTTGCTAGTCCTTCCTCCTCCCTTCTCTTCTGGTTGTACTGGAAGAGTCAGCAGGGAAGAACAGGAGTCCAGACTACCTTCTGGGGCTGGAAATCCACCATCCCTCAGGCATTTAGAGAGATGAGCTTCAAATAAATAAGGGATTTTTCCTCTCTGGCTTCAGGCTAAGTCTTTATTTGGGGCAGAGGAGGTCCCTTTTAGCCCAGGGATCTCTCGCACCCTTGGAGCCCCACGTCCCCTGGGTGAGCAGCTGAGGGACCCGCTCGTGTCTCAGTGCGCTCTGCGGAGCTTAGAGCAGCGCTGCCTTTGGCCCTGCGCCCCTCGCTGATGGCTCACTTTCCGGCAAACCCTCCCTAGAGCTTTTGTGAATGTTCTGGTGAATTCTCAAGGCATCTAGCTGGGAAGAAGCAAAGTTTGCTCCTGGATATTGGCTGGATGGTTCCTCTCTGAAGAGCTGTCTTTGTCTTGCCCACATTGTCGCAGAAGGAAGGGGAACAACCCCACCTGCTTAAGGCCACCCTTTGAGATAGTGGCTGGACTGGGATTTGTCCCTTGGTGCCGGCTGGTGCCTCCAGCCCACCGTGATCCCAGCAGCATTTCAGGAGCAGAGCAGGGAGCCTCCGTTCCTGGAACCATCAGGAAGGCCCTGGCGAGGTGGGAGAAAAGCTCCCCGCTCTGTGTGTCTTGGCACAAAGAAGCCAGGAGCTTAATATTTGTATTACCTGGAAAGTGCCAGCCTGAACAGCGTGGCTTTGTATGGCACGGCTGTGCGGGCAGCCAGGTGACGGTCACCTGCCGAGCGCGGAGCTGCCGCCGGCCACCTGTTGTGCAGGAAACGCGGCGGCAGAAGCTCTTGAGTTAGCAATATAACTTAAGCACCTCACCCCGCGGCCACGCACACAGCTCGGCCCGTGCTTGTTCCCGGCCTGAGGTGCCACCGCTGGCACACGTCGTGTGTGCCTCTTTGCTTAATAATTTATAGCAGAGTACACCAGTGAAATGTGCTTAAACCAAGGGGAAAAGCTAGCCCAAGTGCTAAGGTTTTGGGCAAAGGGAAGGCCCGGCTTTGTGCAGTCAGGAGAGCATGGGGGTCTCCTGCACCGTGGTGGTTCTGTCCTGGCAGGGACGTCCCAGCCCTGCGCCCCCTCCCTGACTGTGCCACCCGGTGACCTGAAGGCTCCTTTCCCTTGTCCTCCACCTTGTGAGAAGGCCTAGACAGTTACTTGCTTCTTGGGAGGCTGCTGAGCCTTCGTGCGCGGTGGTTACGGGCTAGGAGACGCCAGGTGCAGACCCAGCGCGGAACAAGGGCAGAGGGAGGCAGAGAGGACAGGACGAGGAGCACGGTGGGGTGACGGTGCTTGCACAGCCCTTCCACTGCCCACGCTTCGTGCGTGCGGCCGCGTGGGTACGCGCGTCAGTGCGCCCTGTCCTCGCCCCGGGCATTTTCTGGCGCTGGTGGTACGAAAACCCACTGAGTGTCGTGCTTCTCGTTCCTCCGCAGGAAGTCAGCAGCTCGCCGCCGCCGGGCCGGTGCGATTAACGCCTGCCGTCTGCTTCTGTTATGTGACTTTCGGGGCAGGGACCTCTCTGGGCACACAGGACGCGCGCTGCATGTCTGTGCTGCTCTGGGGACAACGGTGAAGCTGCCAAGGGCCACGGCAGGAGCACCCTCCCTGTCTGCACAGCACACGGTGGCGAGGCCAGGTTAACAGCAAGGAGTGCAGGAGGCCGGGGCTGCGCGGAGTGGCTCAGCACCCGCTAAGGGGCTCGAAATGGCCTCTCCCATCTCCTCTCCCGTCTCCTCTCCCCTCTCCTCTCCCGTCTCCTCTCTCTTTCCCCGCGCGCTGCGCGCCCGCCTTTGCCAAGGGAAGGACGTGCTCAGCTGTGCGCAGCCTTGCAGGGTCGCTGCCTTCCCCGCTCGTGTTGGGCTGAGGTGCTGCTCCCTCTTAGCAAAACAACAGACGTTCCCCGAGCAGCGCATGCCCAGCTGACATCGTCTCTCTCGTTAAATGCTGGGGCCGTGTTTGATTTCCCTTTATGTTTTCACCCTTTGGACATGTTTGTGCATCCTGCTGGAGTGAGGTGCAAACAGGAACCCGGGCGCATCGCAGGGATCCTGCCCCCGGCCCAGGCGGGGATGGCGGCGGGCGCCTGGTGCTGGCAGAGAGCGGGGCGCGTTTCAGCCTTGCCATCCGGGAACCGCGTGGGCCGGCGGCTGGGACTGATGCAATGTGCAGAGCTGCTTTCTGGCACTCCCTGAAGATCAATAACCGACTTAGGAGCGCCAAGCAAACTCGCACCTCCCCGGTGAAGCGGCTCGCAGCTGCGGCGCCCGGCTCGCTCCGCCGTGTCCTGCGCACGCAGGTTTTCCTTGCTGCTTCCCACCCCGCTTCCTCTCTACTCGTCGCTGCTTTTGGGTGGCGAGGAGGTTCCCGAGCCATAGCGGAGCAGCGTGTGCTCCGTGCCCTGCCTTCCCCGCCTTCCCCCTCGTCCCGTGCCCTGCCGCCCTCCGCTGCTCTTTCCCCCCAGCATTAGGCAGGGGGACGGAGCAGCCCGGTCACCCCGCACGGTCTGTGCCCGCCGGCCGATGCTGCGGGCACCGCAGGCAGGGCCGTGCCCGGCAGCGTGGTCGGGAGGTGGCGCTCCCCCTCCGAGCACCGCGTGCCCGGCACCCTGCTTGGGCCTCCGCGCGGCCTCTCCAGCGCTCCGCGGAGCAGCTTTCCCACGGAGCGGCTCTCCGGCGTTTTCCTTGCGGGAGCAGCGAGACGCGGAGGCGGCCGCCACGGAGAGCGGCGGCTTTGCCTGCCTGGGGCCGTCGCAGGTATCGCTGCGGGGCCGCTCACGTGCCAGGCGCTTCCCAAACCTTTCAGCGGCCTCGAGCAGCCGTCTCTTGAGCCGGTCCAACCGTATGTCAAGCTCGGGGATAACAAAGCAGAGTTTAACCAGAGAGTGTTCCTGCAGGGGCACAAGGCAGCTGTCTCCCTTACCCGCAGCCCCCGGTGCTCCTCCTTTTGGTCCCTTTTCCCCGTAACTTTTTGGCAGCCTGGCCCAGGGCAGCTCCCGGCTCTGGCGCACCCAGGAAAGGGTTACTGCTCGTGCGCCGCGCGTCGCGCTGCGCTTTGTTCGGCGCGATGCATATTTCATACGCTTAGCCTCCCAGCTGGCAGAGGCCTGGAAACCCTGCGAGCTGCCGCGTATTGTCTCTCCCTGTCTTTATTTATCCGTTTGTTGCTTGTTAGGTTTTGGGAGGGTATTATTTTTGCTGGATTTTGTTTTTTTCTTTCCCAAATTGCACGCTCTCACAAACGCCACCCCCCCGTCCCTCACAATAGGGGTCTATCAGTAGATAAACGGTTCCACAGCTGTAGGTAACGCAGCTCTCCAGCCAGCGCTTCCATGGCGAGCAGTGTTTGCCTGACGAGCGCGGCGCGGGACGGCTGGATGGCAGGAGCCGGCAGCAGGAGGACACTGCAGCCACGGGCCTTCCCCCCCACAGCTGCCCTTCTAAAGGTTGCAATTATCTCCTTGTTTATCCATATGCAAGCTGTCGGCCTGGACGGGAACGGCTCGGCCGGGGCCGTGCTCCCCGTGCCTGCCATCTGTGAGCACCTCGCAGCCCACACCTACGTGCAGCGGGGCAGAGGAGCTGCACCTGGGTAAGACCTCAGCAGTTGATGCCCCTGTGATGGGCACCGGGAACGGCCCCAGCACGTTCATCTGAGCCGGCCTCGTCCCAGAGCTGGGGCGCCCTCGCAGGCCTCGGTTTGCACAGGTATCCCCAGCACTGCCAGGTGAAAATTAAAAGTAAATTGAGCTTGTTGCACGGCTTAGGACAAAGTCAATCATCACTATCCCAGGAGGAATATTCTCAAACCGGGTATTTTACCATCCTAAAAGCTGGTCACTGTGTGATGCTTTCTAGCTGCACTGGAAAATGTTTCAGACACAGGCTGTTACTGCAAAACATGAATCTTGCTGAAAACATTGAAGATAACCCCGCTCCTTCCCGGAGCCCTGGCCTCCCGGGCACACACTTCTCCAAGGTGGCAGCGGGGCGGGAGGGACGGGCAGAGGGCAGTAGATATTTTGCTCAAAGATCTGGGGGTTTCAGCGATGGGTGGCTGGAAGGAGGTTTCTCCCGGGATCCTTGCGAGCTGCGTTGAATGTGAAGCCTGTCTGGGGAGGAGACGACTGTTCATGCGGCTGTAAAGAGGAAGCCTCCTCCCGCGGGAGGTAGTTAAAGGACGAAGGCATCTTACGGGGCTCCTTTGCCCTGGGAAGGAGCGTAGAGATGGTCTCCAGGAGCTGTTCTGCGATGGGACACGGATGCAGGAAGTCACACCAGGCCCCACTGGTAGTTTTGGAAGGTAGTTTTTTATACTTAAAAGTATATTTAAGCCTTTTAATGCTCTGTTTCTGATGCGTGGCTTGGGTATGTTGCAGAGAGGAGCCAATGATGGCCGAGTTTTGTGCTAAGAAGGAAAAAAAGTTGCTAAATGTGTAGAAATGGATTTCTGAGCCTTCTGCCCTGAGAATCCAGAAGAATAGCTTGGGAATTGGCCACAAAAGTAGAGGAGATGGGTGAGATGTGTTGGAACAGACCTGGAGTTCTGGGCAGACAGATACGGCCAGGCCCTTTTACCTGTTCCCTCAAGGCGCTGCAGGGGTCATTCCTGCTGCTCTTCCAGGACGGACTTCCCAGGCCAGCACTGGTTTGTGCATCTCTTGCACCCCCAGGAGCTTTGTGCAGCATCAGAGCTGTTGGGAAGAGCGAGGTGGCCTCGTTGTTGCCTTCGAGCTCGTCTCAAGTGTTGTGAGTGGACATTGTGCTGAGAAGAGGCAAGGTCTGTGCAGGGAGGCGGGATGCAAAACGGTTCCCTGGACCTGGCTGCGCCGGCCGTGGCAGCGCTTGGCCGTGCTGAACTGTGACGTTAACGAGAAGCTGGGCAGCACTTGGCCTTGACGCTCGCTTGGGCCTTGGGAAGGAAACTGGAGCTGAGCTGCAGCCGTTGGGAAGGGCGCAGGACGGAGCTGAGGACGCCGCGGGGCTCCCGCGGGCTCGGCTGCCTCGCACCTCGGCTCCAATGCCCACGGCTTTGCCGCCGCCCCGTCTGCCCCGCGGCCCCGTAGCCTCCCTGCGAGTGAGCGGGTGGAATGTGTTGTTGAAGGCTGCCTGGATTCGATCTGCTGCTTTTCTTTTATCTGGAATATCAGTCCTCAGGTTATCTGGCGCAACCCATTTTTAGTAAACACATGTTGCATTTTTTCCTGTTTTCCATTTGCCTCTGTCTTTACTTCTTCTTCCAAAAACTTCTTCCAAATCCTTCTCAGTGTTGGCCACTGAGTTGTTATGTATATTCCAGCAATGAATTATTCCACCACGTCTCTCTCATCTCCTCAGTATCCTGTTCTTTGTCCAAGTAACTCGAGTTTCTCCATTTTGTTGCCCAGGCTTCTTTCTTTCCTTACTGTATAAACATTTTAGTTGTGTCTTAACTGACTACATCCATTTCTGTAGTCCACTTAGTCAATATTTGTGTGCGTTCTCATTGCTAATTGTATCTTCTTTTACTTGCTGTGTGTCCTCTGGTGTTTTTTGTGGACATAGCTGCATGGTTCTTCCTCCTGGTAGTAAAAGCAGAGGCAGAGATTACGTTAGCATCGTGTCCCCTTGTTTCTTAGCTGAAAGCTTTTCTTATCAGCAGAAGCAGCCTTGATCCCAGAAGACTATTTTCTTGTGCATTCAAGTGGGGTCCATCTGTCAAGACAAACCCTTCCCATGAGTGCTTCTTCTGGGGTAGCCACCTGAAGCTTTAGTCACAGCACTCTCAAGCTCTCTTTTCTTTATTATAATTTCATCCTTTCATTGCCTTTGTAGGGGCAGGAAAATTTCACCCTTGGCTTCCTCCCGCCTTGGGGTATCTCTGCTTGGTCCCAGTCACCAGGAACTGGCAGTCTTGGTTCTCCCAACGTGGGGGCAAGCGGTGGATTCCTCCCTGCTCCCATCGGAGCTGCTTTTGGTCTGTAGCCCCATTTGGTGTCTTTGCTTGTGCCAGCAGAGCCTTCTGCTGCCCGATCTGCCTGGGTGGTTGGCAGCTTCCCGGTCTGCTGTTGGGAAGCACAGGATGAAGCGGCTCTCCTGCCCACGCCGTCACTGGCTTTTGCTTCTGCTCGGGTGTTGAACGTCACGCGTGAATCCTCCCAACGTGGGTTGCTCCTGCGTGCTCTTGGGTCACACTCCTGCCTCCCCATGATAAACTCCTTGGCCCCACATCGCAGCGATGTTGCTGAGGAGCCCTGGGCACCGTGGGGAGCCAGCGAAGTGTGGAGACAGGAGGAACAGGGGCAGCCTCCGCCCCAGCGACGCCGCGCAGGGCAAGCGCGCGAGCTGCCCGGGCAGGTGAGCGCGCGGGAAGCACCAGCGGGGCCTCGACGCGCAGTCACCGCGCGGCGCAGCCCCGCCGACCTCGCTTTTAAGTGAGGCTTACCAAGAGCGAACCCGAGGTGGGCCGCTAATTGAATCCTTGCCTGGTGCTGTGCGTGCCCCGAGCTCCGCGTCGGCGCGAGCGCGCGTCAGGAGCCGCGCTCTGATGAACAGAGCGCAGGGAGTGGGAAGATGTGCTGACATCTCGCCTCGTTTATTATCTTCTGAAGCCCGCAAACAAGAGAGATGAGAACAGCGGAGCGGAGAGCTGTTGGCATTTCTGGAAGAGTGTTACGCTTCTAATTTATGGTGTTAATATAGATCAAGAAGTTCTGAGTCCATGGAATAACTGCAGGGAGGACTGACCTTTTCCAAACTTGGGTTGTTTTCTGTGGTTCTTTTGGGATCATCTGGAGTTAATCAGTCTGGTAACTTTTGAAAATCAGTTTTGCCTAAAAATATATATATTCACTTTTGTTTTCAGTGGAACGCCATTTGCTCTAAGTAGAGGGTTGGCTGTTTTTGAAAATATGTTTCAGTGTTCCAGCTTCATCGAGCACCAGCCTCACTTTTAAATTTATAACCCTCCGAAATGAAAAGTAAATTGATTGTGTTATTCCCAGCCCTTTTATAAAAGTTAACATTGCAAAAACAGATGTGAAATGTGGCCTTGTAGATTACAGTCTGGGCTTGGGTGTTTTTTTTGTTTTATTTTTCTTTTTCTTGCTTTCTCTGTGCTGTGTCCCTGAGGAGCAGAAATCTGCCTTTTTCCAGCAGGAGGAAAATTGTTCTGTGTCTAAATTGCCTCCTGCTTGCCTTCTGCAGGATGCTGCAGGACACAGAGCTCATAGGAAAGATAATGTTTTTGCAAAAACATGCAACTTAGCAGGGAATTTTTAATTATGAATGTGCATGAGAGATCAGATTGCCTGGGAATTCAGTAATGCACCAGCAAGCCTCACACCTCTAGGACATCCGTTCAAATATGACCCAGAGAGACGGTGATTAAAAGGTGCTATCGAGCAGACGATCAGTCTCCAGCCTCCTTTGAGGAGGAAGGTAAATGTGTCCTCGCTTTCCTTGCCACCCGCTGCACTGCGGCCAGGGTCTGGGCTCTGTCTGATCCTCTGTCCTGGAAAAGCAGAGCCTGAGCAGACCTAGAGCTCCCGTGATCTTCCTGAGAGGGAAACTTCTGTGAAGCTCCGAGGATTCGGAGTACGCAAGGAAGGGGTGTTGTGAGGGACAGGGACAGGGACCCAGCTGGAAGTGCCGTAGGCAGACGAGCTTCGGGAGAAAGCCGGGGTTAAGTGCAGGCAAGTAGCCACTCTGCTCGCTTCCCTGCCCACTCCGGTTGACTTGGCTGAGCGGGGTAAATGACAGGGAAAATGCAATTTACATAAAATGTAGGCTCAAAAAGCTGAGTCCCGTGGACAAACCTCACTCCCAGGCTGCCAGGGACGGAGCTGAGCAGGCAAAAGCGGCCACTGCCACAGAAGCAGCCACCGACTAGCGAGGCTTTGGTGGTGATAATCTCCTAAAGCTCCTCTGGGCAGCCCAGCGCCAGCTCTCCCTGCTGCAGCATGTGGCCTCACGTGCCGAGGCTGCTCCACGGGTGCATCCCGCTGCCGGAGCCGGGGCTGTGCGCAGGGCAGGAGCGGGACAGAGCGCTCTCCAGGTCTGTTACGTTATTTTGCATGCTCTGGTATTTAAGACAAGTTATTGCTCTGTGAAAACTGCTGCAAGAGCTCTGGTGCCTCCATAAAACTGACAAGTACAAATCACCATTTTCTATTAGTTGCTTAAAAGGCCAGGTTGCTTAATTATTTTGATCACAGTAGTCACTTATTTACAAGGTGGGGAAAAGTGCCAAGTACTTTAAGCTGAGCAATGCAGTACTGCCTGTGGCAGAGGAGTTGGGGTTGCAGAGGCGTTTTCTTTTCCTCCCACACATGTAGAAGATCTTGCTTTTCTTGGTGCATTGGTGACGACACGCAGCCCTCGGAAGCTGCCCAGGTTTGAGCTCCGGGTCCGGGCAGTCGGAGAAGCGGTGCTGGGAGCGTGCGGGACATCGATCTTCCGGCACCTCCGGCATGGGAGCGCTGCAGGAGGCCGTGCGTGCCCGGAGCCGTTCCAGCGGCAGGGATCATGCAAATTGGGCTGCTGCAAAGTCCGGGCAAGGCCAGCCCAAGGATGGAAGCTAAATAGGGAAGAGTAATAGGAAAATCACGTAAGAAAGCAGGACGGCTCGATGCGGTGCGGGCCCCTTCACCCACCTTAATTGCTTAAAACATTCTTGGTTTAATGCACAAGGCAGCAACTCTTTGGAAATGGATTAAAAATATCTCCTGTGCTTCCTGCGTGCCATATGTTGGCTCTTTCTCATTGCCCAGCTTTACTTCCAGGGCTGAGGGAGTCTCCGTTCCCTGCCCTGCTCCCTCCTGCTGCTCCCCCAGCCCAGCAAGCCCTGCTCTCCTGCGAACGCGCCGCCTTCCCTCCGCTTCGCAGTGCGTGAGGGTCCCTTGTCTGCATCCTCCTACGAGGACGTAGTCTGAGCTGCAGCCTCTGAACTTCGGGGTTCACGCGGCAAAGAGGTTTAGATTTGCTGGGGCAGCTCTGGTAGATGTCTCTTGTGCTCACTGATTCGTATTCTTAGGATCCTGCTTCTGATTCCAACCCAAAGGACTTGCTTTTTGGCTCCCTAAAAGCGTGTCTGTCTTTCTCCCAGCTCTATCGATCTAACAGCAAGTTATTACCTCTCCTGACAAACCTGGCCTTTCAGCTTTCACTGCTTGTCTTCCACATGTTTCTGCTTAGGAATATCCAGCGGTTCTTCTGCTTCCCAGTGCAAGATGCACTGCTGTAAGTCTACCTTCATAAAAGCTCCTAATTCCATTAAAGTCCATTATAAACTCCTCTCCTGCCATTCCCAGGGGAGGGAGGGATAGCATATATCAGAGACCGCAAGAAAACAAATGGCCACTTTGAACAAATCGTAGGGCTGCTTGCCAAACAGGGATTCCCAGCTATTTACCAACCAGCACTGCTTCCTGCTAATAAAGAGGTAAAATGGAAGCAGTGAAAATATGCATTTTATAATCACCCCGACTTATTCCTTCGAAGGGTTTATTACAACCTTTTATTTCATGCGTGAAAAATGTAATCTTATGTAGCGTGCCGGCCGGCCCGGCTCAGCTTGCTGAATGTGTTTTACAGCAGAAAGCCCTCAAACTGCGGCCTTCCAGGGCACGCCGCAGCTCCCTGTTAAAGTTGCTAGAAGGCGGTTAAAGCAGCTGAGACGTGCATTAAAAAATATGGCACAGGAAGAATAGGATATCTGTGCAATTAGCAACCTGATTCTTTCAGCAGCTGCTCGTAACATAGATGGAGTGTGTCAACAAGGGTACCTCTGAGATTTGGTGGAGGGAGGAAACAAACAAGCTGGCCACGCTGCTGCCACAGATTCCCGCTTTGGAAGCGTGTCGTCAGCGTGATCGCGTGGGGTAGATGCAAGATTTTAGCAGGGATCAGATGCAAGAGGTTGTAGCAGACAAATGCCTTGAACTCTGAATTTTAATTTATGTTGTTTTCCAGCAACACAAGCTGCTGGCTCCGGGGCGGTTTGCGTCCTGCTCGCTGCGCTGGGGAGCAGTGCCAGTGACATTCGGAGTTCAGCAAGCAAAATCCTATTAAGATAACGTCACGGCCTTTCTGTTTTACTGTTTGCAAGCCAGCCATAACATCATTAAATTACACAACAGGGAGGTGCTTGCTGCCAAGGAGCTCTGCTCTAGATAAGATGTGGGTTGAGCCTCTGCCAAAATGTGAGTTGATATGACAAGAAATTTGGAGCTTGTTCAAGGTTTGATTCACACAAGAAATAGCAGCGGGCAGGTAAACAGTGCGCGGGCTCCTTCCCCGCGGCGGCTCTGCCTCTGCCTGCCCGCGCTTTGGGGAGCACTGGGCGGGTGGGCAACCCCCAGCCCTGCCGCCCGGGGCTGCCCAGAGAAACCTGCAGTAACCAAATTCCCGTCTGTTCTTGCTTTCAGTATCAAGCAGAAGACAGTCTGGCAGGATCGGAAGGCGAATGGGAGGCAGCTGTTAGCAGGTCCTCAACCACCTCCCCCTTTCCCACCCCTTCCTGCGGAGCCAGAGGCAGCCTGGCAGCTAAAGGGATTGACTTTGGAGGCTGGCACGGGTAGTTGAAATGCCTGCAAGGTGGGGAGAGTCCGTCGGGCTGTTATCTCTAGCTGAGGGGCGCTTCAAGAGCAGATGGGGTCTGGGCTAGTCTTGTTGGGAGGCAAGTGGTGCAATTGCTGCTCCCCAGGAGCAGTGTTGCTGGCAGGTTTTAAGAGCTGTGTTCCTAATGGTAGTCACACAGTCCCTGAATTGCTCAGGAGTTGCTTCTTCGGGATGTCTTGGCTAAGCCAGTAGGAAAACAAGAGAGAGGTTAACGAAGTAGCAGCTCCATGAAGGTGTATGGGCTGTGTATACAGAGAGCACTGTGTCATTATAGCCTCCAGGATGGGATATCAAGAAGAAATGACTTAAAACAAAAATGGTGCTTTTAAAAGCAGCTTTCCAAGCATTTAATGTTAGAAAAGCTTTGCTTCCATCAAAGGCTCTAAAGAGATACAAAGCCTGACTTTCTCTGTGATTCTGCCTGATGTTCCAGGACCGCTATTACTGTTTTCCCTTGTGGCAGCATTTCTGGCATTACTCCCTTTCAAGGTCCCGGACGTATCTTGCCTGCTTTGCAGCAACTCGAGTACAAAGCAGCTTGGAGATCCTCTTGTGTGGGTGCAGCAGAGTGTACCAGCAAGTCTTGCAATGACTTCTAGCACGACACTGGGTTTTCCCATCTTCTCTGCAAAGCAAAAAACCTGGTCACACAAGAAAGTGCTACAGTTGTGACTCTGCAGTGCCTCATCTCTTACCTCGCTCGCATCCTTGTAATTACAGTGTGATGCATGTGTAGGAGCAGTGAGATACCCCACACCATGTCAGGCAAGTCTGTAACCTTCCTGTGATTCTTGAGTTTCTGTAACAGCAGGATATTCATTTTGGGTGCTGCAGAAAACTTGCCCGTGCAGGTTTGCAGAACACTGAGTTGTCACTATATCCATTGCCTTCTAGCGAGGCCTGAGAGCAAATCAGATGGTGTTTCCTGCCACCTCCTCAGGAAAAAAAAAAAGTGTTAGATTGACAGTTTGGGAAAGAGAAGTTTTCTTTCTATCAACACAGCAGACAGCAGTATGTCACAGTCACAGCAATGTGCTGCTTTCATCTGCCTTCTCTCACCTCGCAACAGGCTTCCTTCCAGACCTGCACAGCCCAGCTTGGAAGAGCAGGTGGACCAACTCCAGCACTGAGGAAATTGCAAACAGGCTAGAGCTTGTAGGGCGAGTGGTGCTTATGCTGGGAACGTCAGAATGGGATCCAGTCCCCCAGTGGCCGTGGAACAGCAGCAACTTTTGGTCTCGAGAAACCCTGGTACTTCTGTGTTTGTGTGAGTACCAGGGGGACCAAAACTTTATCAGCTGGTTAAGCAGTTCCCTAAGAAGCCTCGGTTTTGGCTTTGCTTTCTTGTTGTTTTATTGTGCAACAGCAGCTCATCCTGGGGCAGCCGGTGGTGCAGGGTGCCGGGTGTCTCTGGTCTGGGATTGCCTTGGCTGTGCCGAGCTGCAGCTCCCCGGCAGCTGCAGGGCTGGCTCTCCAGAGCGCAGGGGTCCCGCTTGCTCCCAAGCCAAGAGACAGGCTGCTGGCAGTGCCAGGCGGTGCAGCTGCTGGCCAGTGTCCCTGCACGGTTGCTGTTTCAAAGGCTGAGCCATCTGCTAGCCCTCTAAGCTTGCTGCTCTCCCTGCTGCATCCACAGGCCTGGATTGCAGCAGTACTCCGGGACAGGACATGTCGTTGCTCGAGATGTGCAGGTCTCTCAGGATCCAGCCTCTGCGATCAGCTTTCATTGACCCCTAAGAGCCTCTGAAGTGGGAAATGCTCCCCTGGCCTTGGGAGAAGGCAGAGGGGCCCCCCGCACCGACGGGTGCTCTGAACGGGAGGGTCGCAAAGCTCGCAACGGCTCTGAACAGGAGGGTCGCTGCAGGTTGCAAAGCTCAGCCTGCCCAGCAAGGCGTGTGCTAAAGCCTTTCCTGCAGCACTGCTCCCCAGGCTCTGGGAGTGGAGATGGGGAAGCTTTGGGGCTGCTCTGGGAAAGGGTTTCCCAAAGGATTTAGTGGGGACAACCTGGAGAGAGGCAGAGGCTGCTCGGGGCTGGCGCGGGAGGCAGCAGTGTGCAGGCAGCCCTTGCTGCGCCCGCCTGCAGCCGTGCCTGCGTCACCACTTGCCAGCTAGCAGGCAGAGAGGACGGGCCCTCTTCCGGGAGTATTCCCCAACCAGCTGTCTGCCTACGAGATCTTTCCCCTCCGTTACAAGGATCCAGGAGGTGTGAAACGCTCTGGATTGCGGCTGCGTTCCAGGATGGCAGCTCCCATGCACAGATAACGCAGACGTGGATTTTCAGCACTTCTGAACATTGCAGACACGCACGCGGGCCCTTGTCCACCTCAGCAAAGAGGTGCCGTCAGCGGGCAGGCAGCAAGAGGCTCTGGAAGGCGAGGAGAGCGTGCGGCTTGCGCCTTGCTGATCCCAGCCGCAGCGCTGGCGCGTGGGGACGAGGGGGCCGCGTGCTGCCCGTCGCGGGGTGCAGTGACTCTCTGTCTGTTCCAGGTGACACCAGGCCTGGAAGGCCAAGAAGGAGAGCTCTTCGTTAAGGGGCCCTCGGTATTCCGCGAATACTGGAACAGACCCAAAGAGACGAAAGACGCTTTCACGCCCGATGGCTGGTTCAAAACAGGTACCGTAAGGGGTTCCCTGCAGCGTCTGCAAGAGGGTGGCCTGGGAGTGACGGAGGAGAGAGGTCAGCAGCGTTGGGGTCTCTGCTAATTCTGCCCCCGTGGTTATTGGGTGCTGGTTTGGGTTTGAGCTCGGGTGCTGCAGGCTGGCTGAGCGGGCAGGCCAGGTTTCTTGCTTTCAAGAAACCGGGTGCTGGTTCGGAGAGGCTCTTCACTTGTCTCCTCCAAGGAGCAGAGTGCGCTCGGAGCTGACTCCTTGTAAATGCAATGTACCTTCTGGGGCTTGAACTCTGCAACCTCAGCACCTGGAAAGCAGTTGTCACTCGGCATAACTTGGATTGGTGCCACGTTAGTAGAAAACCTCTGCTAACCTCTCTAGCCCTGCATTTGACCTGCTTGCCCTGCCTCATCAGCAGCATCCTGTTCGCATGACGGTTCTGTCCCCGTCCTCATCGCAGCAAGCTGGCTCAGCATTCAAAACACAAGATCCGTGTGGTGAAAGCCCTGCACGTGGGCAACGTCGTATGCACAGTGGTGGTCTCTGAAGTCTTGGGGCTTGACCACTGGGATCACTTGGGAGTATCTCAAGGAGCTTTTATTTTGCAGTCAGAAAACATTAATTCATTGCAAGATGTATTTCTGGGGAAGAATCACAACTGGTGTCTTCAGGTTCGGAGAGGTTTGGGAAGAAGACTTTGAAATTGCCAGAATGTCGCTGTTTGATATTTTTAAAAGTGAAAATGGAGTCTTCCAACTAGAGCTTTTTGTTTTAAAATTTAAGTTCATTTTGTTTTTATATGACACATGTTAAAATCCAGAGAAAAGTTCTTTTTTTCTGGGTTCTCATATAGTGAAAATTTTCAAGATTTGCCTTTTTTGATTAAAAGTGGGAAATGTTGTTGAAATATCAAAGATTCTGGGAATGAGAAAACCTCCTGCATTTGGTTCTTTGGCCCCATCTTCCAGCAGAAGATGCAGTAGCATTAATACCTATTGCAGCTGGGTCCTGGGTCTCGGTAGGTTTATGTCAAATATTCGCACACAGGAGCAAAAAAGTCCCTGTTTTAATCCGGCTCTGATAACGGTGAACACAACCAAAACTGTCCTTACCTGGAACCACTATGGTTGGGATGATGAATTCTCACAGCAGAGCTCTTAAGGCCATTCTTGCCAATAATGCAGGATAACAAATTCAGGGGGATCCTGGACTGAAGGCTTTTCCCAAGTGGCATCTTCGTGACAGTCCATGAATAAGTGATGTGCTTCAAATTACGCCTCCCGCTCTGCCCCTACCGCAGAGTGTGCAGGGGCAGAGCCTGGCCGCCCTGCTCAGCGGTTCCCGTGCCCCAGGACGCTTCTGCAGTGTAGATTAAATAATAAAATAGCCCCGGTTCCACCGCGAGGGCGAGAGCAGCAGTGCCGCGAGGCGGCTTTGCCAGCGCAGGCCCGGCCGTTGGAGCAGTGGTTGGTATCTCTGAGCGCCCCTCTTCCTGCCAGCCCTGCCACCGGCACCGAGCGCTCGGATAGCGGGATAAGCACCCGCTGCAGAGCTGTGCGGCTGTTCCCAGCCCAACCGCCCATTAATCTTGCGGCTGCAGCAGGGTGGGATTTCTAATTTGTGCCTAACCTGAACACATAAGCAGCTCTGACTTTTCCATTTCCCTCTTTATTATGTGGCAGCAGTGCCATCAAGTCGGGAGCACTGGGCTGGATTTCTGATGCTGCCTTTTGTAATTGCCGTATTTATTGACAATTGATGAAGAAGACACGATTTATTATTATGGCTGTTCAGAATCGGGTGCGGGGCTGCCCTGCCAGGGGTGCCAGCGGTCCTGCTCCCACGCCGGTGCCACGGGCTGGGACTCGAGCGTCAGCAGATAGAGCTGCATGCAGGGCAATCAACTCTAAAAATTTTTTAGTCAACACTCCTGATGAATATTTCAGATGCAAAGGAATAGCATGCATTAATTATTGCAAAGAGATGTCTTTAGGAGAAAATGATTTTGAAATTCAGTTTAATTTCATTGTAATGCGCTGCAAACAGGAAGGGAGTATGTGTGTTTAATTGGCTCTCGGGGGTAAGGCCTGGAAGATGGCATGCCTTTGTCACAGGCCATTAGTGATACAGACTGCATAATGAGAGAGTACAATCAGCTCACAGCTGCCGGCTCCTACGGGGAGAGAATGATATTAAATAGAAATCAGTATAAATTAAACTTAACCCTTTCGCTAGCTGAGCGAAGCCTTCGAGCCAGGAATAAGGGGGGGAGCAGAGACAGCCACGTGAGGTTAGAGACAGGTCGGAGGATGCCTAGAAGACATTCCCAGCAGTAATCCACCATCGTAGCTTCCTCTTTGATATCCTTTGTAGCTGCCTAAGGAAGACAACAGGCTTTTAATTTTCTCTCCCCTTCCATTCCCCCACTCTCTGCCTTCCTTTCTTTATTTTCTGATTTCTCCTGACTGCTTTCTCCATCTTTTGCAGGTGCAAGGTAGACAAGGCTTTTTTTTTTCCAAGACTCATTTAGGCAGTTGTGCAGTGAGACCTGCCGCCCCTTGCTCACCCCGCCGGTGCCGGGGCTGCCTTTGGAAACGGATGGGGCTCTCACCATGAGAGCTCAAATCTGCGTGTGATGGAAGAAGCCGCTTGGTACAAGCAAGGAGTTTGTACCTCATCGTAGCTCGCTCTTGTGGCCTGCCCTTTGCAGGGTGACTTAAGCCGAGCTAAGCAGACGTGGCACCTCCGAACTGCCGGTGATGTTTGCCAATAGTAGGGCAGTGTTTTAAAGGTGAGGCTGCACGTGGTGCTCTTGAAACCAAGGTGATGGCATTTCTGACTCAGTGGAGGGCAAGCAGTATCAGCATGCCTCTTGCTCTGAGGAGGGATAACCATGGTGTGGGTCACTCGCAGGGACAGGGACACGTACCTGAAGTGGGTGACGTGTGATTGGCAGCTGTGGCCAGGTTCCCTCGTGTGCTTCAAGGACGCAGGGAAGTGTGTGCTCAGCTGGAGCAGGAGTGAGATCTGGAGAGAGTGAGCTTGGAGACGGTGTGAATAACTCCTCAGCTGTAATTTAGCACTCTGCTGATTGTTAATGACAATCCTAAAAAACAGCAGGTCAGCAAATGAAGAATAATTACTGCAAGGGAAAGCACAAAGTGTTGCTCTTACTGCACCTTGTGGTGAATCTGTCTCTAGAAAGGCTTTTTTTGCTGAGCGAAGGCAGACGTATCCAGTGGTTGGGACCTGCTGTACTGCTAAACACCAAGTGCTGTGACTTCTCTGCATGCCAAGTGCCAAATGCAAAATAGGGAGTGTTTTTTAGCAGGGGTGAGATGCAGTTATTAAGCACAGGCTCTGTGCATTGCTCCATTGTGGAGCGGGCAAGTCCCCCTGCCCAGGGAAAATCTCACAGGAATAGAAACCTCACCATGACTGAGTTCTTAATCAGGGAGTGCAAAGTTACATACATATATATATATAAATATATATATATATTTGTATAAAATATTCCATTTTTTGCCAGTGAGGCAGCAGTGAATAAGCAGTGTGTGCTGTGTGACTGACTGCCTGGAGATGTCCTTGCCTGAGTAGAGTGACGCTGAGACAAAAACAGTTCAGAGAGAGAGCCTGGGGGACAGGTATTGCTGGTTTTGCTGACCTTAATCACTTTGCAGCTCTGCCTGGTATCTTCCTGCAGAGTTTGTGCACACAAAAGTGTGCCTCACTGGAGCTCATTTTCTCCTTTGATTCTCTCTTTAAATTTAAGTTAACCTAGAAGCTCCCTAAAATGCATATTGCAGAAGATCCCTTGGTTTTGACTGTTCAGTCCATCAAATCTCTCCTCAGAAGCCTTCTCCTTCCCAAAGAATTGCAGAGGAATACCATGGATAGGCTGACAGGTTTTGGTTCACAGCTGCCTTTTGAGAGGTGGGTGTTGTTACAGAGCTGTGGGAGCTCCCAGGTTTTCCGAGAGAGCCGGAGGGCAGTCGGGACCGCAACATCTCAGTGTCCGGCCACACTTTCTGCAGGGGATGCCGTGCATTAGGAAGGGTCACAGCTCCAAAGTGCCACCTCCCTTCCATATGTGCCTTCAAAGCGAGTGACAGCGTCCAAACCCGCACACTGCCTGCCAAAGGGCTGCATCACGTCACCTTCTGGACTCCGTTCTGCAATCCAAGGCTTAAAAAGGACCTTTCAGTTTTAAGGTGGTTTTCTACCTGCAGGTCTTCCCCCCACCACCACTCCCAATTACTTCTCTAAGCTGTTTTCTGTTCCTGGTGGCAATTCCTATAAATAGAGCCATTGTATATTATCTAGAAAGTATAGGGCCCCCCCCAAAAAAGGTAGCGTCAGGTCTTATATGGCAGCAGTCATTTTCCTTTCTGACTGTCAGCTCTGTTATTAAAATCACCTTTTTCTGCCATGAAGCTGTCTTCCCAGGAAAACAACATCATGCTGAGCATTGAGAATGACCATTCCCAGCCACGACAGAAGGGAACAATAACGATGCAGACTCTGCCCACCGGCACCAGATCACTGGTACAGCAACCTGCTCTGATACTGATACGGTCTAGGACAGGAAAGGAGTGCAATAGCTCCAACCTGTATTTCCTCCCTCTCTGGATGGAAATGTCATATGTGTATTTTACAAGGAACCTGTGCAGACGCTTTACAAATCCCTTTAGAAATATGCCTACTTTGTGCCTTCAGGTAGAAGAGGAGCAAGTATGTGTATGTTATAGAAAAAAAACAGAGAGCATGATGCTGCTGGGCCTTTTTGATGAATTGAAGTGCTTGGCTTTTTTGAGAAGTATCTGAGCTCTCGGTGTCGTGTAGGTGATTTGCTGGTGCTCATTTCCTCAGATCTGCACTGTTGTCTCCCTATCTCT
Source organism: Nothocercus julius (assembly GCA_013398735.1). Taxonomy (NCBI): domain Eukaryota; kingdom Metazoa; phylum Chordata; class Aves; order Tinamiformes; family Tinamidae; genus Nothocercus; species Nothocercus julius. The sequence goes on from VZSV01000008.1 coordinate 13,586,037, forward strand.
CTGCATCTCTCATTTCCATTTGAGTGAATTTGATTATTTTTATTGTATTAACGCTGTTGACAGAGCTGCTTAGATCAAAGTGCCCCCCCAGCCATTTCCAGAGGGACTGCTGGATATCCACCTGCTGTCACACATCCAAGCCTGAGGGAATGAGGCAAACCCTGAGGAGGCTGCAGAGGGAGAGAAAACTCAGACCAGCCTCACTCCAGCAGCTGGAGGAAAGCAGCAGGCAAATCCAAGTTCCCAGCAGTGCGGCCGTCCCCGTCCCCGAACTTGGTGCGTCTCTCCCAGCTTTCTGACGCGTTGCTCAGGCTCCGGCAGTGTCACATCGTGTTATCTTTGCGCAGGAGGCAGTGATCTGCAGGCAGGCAAACGCCTTTGTAGTCATGAGCAAGGATCTGGAATGGCAAACGCGGTACAGGGCCTGAGCGTTGTCAACTTCCCTGGGTGTTTTTCCCACTGTGCAGGGTGTTTTCTCCGTAGGAATCCGGCAGCATGGTGGTCTGTACTGAGACAAGTGATACAATCAGGGAGTTGCCTTCTCCCTGGAGGAAGGCCAGCTCCATTCACATTTGCCCATACATCCAGAAAATTAGAATCTGGTGTATTCGGGGAGATTTATTTTCAATTACAGGTTAAGGCTGAGACATGAAATAGCACTGGGTTTGAAAGTAGTGCATAAATCCCGCAACAAATCCATGTATCTCAGCTCCATATAATAAGATTTTATTGATTGCTATATTGTATCTGTCAGAATAAAACTCTCTTAATGCATGCATCAGGATGGAGAAGATAGAAAGCTTGTTGGTAGTAGAATCTGATTCAAGGATCAATGCACTTTGATTAATATGTCGTTAAGAAAGTAAGAGTTATTTAACTTATTTGATTCACATTTCAAAATGATGACTCATATCTTTTAAGTTTCTTTTTTAAGCTGCATTTAAAATACAACCTTGTAGCTGTTTTTCACATTGGTAGCTCCTGTTTTATCACAGAATTCTTGCTAGATCCCTTTATGCAGGTCACAAAACCACCACACTCTTATGAACCACTTTTCCTGTGATCCTCTCAGCTCAGGCTGTTCTACTGTGATCCATGAACTTGGGGACCAAGGAAAAGGCTTGGCTTGGTTGGGACCGTCGTGCACAGCACTGCAGTTCAGAGTTTGCTCCTGATAGACCTGTCCAGGTTGGACTTGCCCTTGCTGCAGATGCAAATCTCCATCAAGTGAAGCAGCCCACTGACTCAGGCTGGTTCGGGACCTCTTGTCTCTGTGTACACTTCAGACTGAGCCCTTCACTGGCAGCAAGAACCAGCCCCAACTCATAGCCTGAGTAGTTCTGGCTTGAGGTCCGTCCTGCTGGGGGTTAATCCCCACTATTGCCCAAGTGTTCCAGGGCTTTGGGACATGATTCTCGTAACAACTGATCAATTTTCTGCAGGTCAGTTCAGGTTATTATTGGGAGAGATGGGGACAGGCTGGGCCTCCCAGGGACACCTGGACCCCTTCTCTCTGGAGGTTTCAGTGCCACTGCTGCTGATGAACAAGCAAAGCTGCTGGCACAACAGTTTTTCAAACCAGGTGGATCTACTGGTTGTAGAAGCATCTTGAGCAGTTCAGCCTTGATCAGACTCAATCAGTTCTTCCTCTCGGGCTGCCCTCCCCTGTCATGTCACCGAGGAGAAGGAGCAGTGACACAGCAGTGAGCAGCTAGTACCTGGTCCCATCACTGTAAATTCCTCTTGGCACTTGCCCATCTCCAGAGACAAGCAGGTGTTTCCCTGCTAAGGGAATTGCTTACATTTGTGGGTGTAACACTGGCACCTGAAACAGAAAATGCTTTTGCCTGATCAAGGCAGATTATAAATAGAAATGCATCTAATTAGCATCCTAATCTGCAGGTTTTCTGTTTGTTTGCTGTGTCTCTGCTAGTCATAAATTCAGTTAATGCAAATTCCATTTTCAAAAATTATTCCTTAATTATAATGTGTTGCAGACGATGTGACTTAGCCATTTGGGAAGCCCGTCCGACGAAGTGCGGGCTCCCTCTGAGGCTGGGCTGAAGCAGCTTCCTTGTCAGTCCGTCGTACTCCAAGCTCAGGAGTCCAGCACGAGGGCAGCGAGATGCTGTGCAAGGCTCTGTCTCTGCTTCCCCGTTAGCGATCAATCATTTGAGCAGAAAAGCGGTGGGAGCGGTTAGGTACGAGATAAGCTCACCTGCTTAATTTGTTAGTACCTTATAACTTGGGCCTGATGAAAGGTCACCAAAAAATCCTAGCCATCCCAAACGCAACTCTGTGTGCCGCTTTAGGAAGAATATTGTCCTGCGTCTTCATGGGCGGAACAGGGACTACAGGCACCTACCAGAGAGCCTCAAGCCTTGCTCTGAAGTCAGACTAGCAGTAATGTGGGCTCAAGCATCCACCCAGCCTTCATTGAAGAGGTGTTTCTATACATAAAAGTGCAAAGATGGCATGGCATATAGCATATTAGCCTTGTATAAGGATGTCTTTATAACCTTGAAGGGTTTTCTGCTAAACATGCAGTTCCAGCACAGAGGAGAGAGAATTCACATCTTCTGCTTCCTGCCTCAGTGTTTGTTCTTCCTACCTGAGCGCTAAGGATGTGTTATCATCAGATTTACCTGATGGTTGGAAGTCTTAGAGTCATTAAAATATAATGAAATAACCCTTTCTATTTCCTTGATTGCTTGTGAGAGTGATATTTTCCGCAGTTCAGAGAGTGACTTTGGTGTTTTTGTAGCTCTAAATGAGAGCAGCTTTTGGCACCAAACACGTTTGTTATTCTAAAAGCTCTTCTCTGGTTGCCGTCAAACATTGGGTGCCAACAGTTTCTGTGGAGCCTCCAGTACTTCGAGCCCAGTTCTGGGCAGTGGGGAGCCATTGCACCCCGATTAAAGTTGGTGGGACCAGTCCATCCCTGCACTGCCAAAATCCAGGCTCTTCACTCGGCGTGTGCTTGTCCCCATCACGGTGTGCCTGGCAGGGCTCTTGAGCAGCCTGAGCACAGGGCCTCATCCAGGTAGGGCAGCAGGGGCTCTTCCCTGCCGTCCTCAGCTCCAGCTGGGGTCTGCTCAGGAGACGGGAGCCGTGCAAGCCTGCGGGAAGCTCTCGCGGGAGGAGGGCAAGGGGGTTAAGAGGCAATTCTTGCAGGAGTGCGTGCGCGATGCGCTACAGGACCGGGCTGCACTGTCCTCTTTCTCGTGGTGCTTGTCCATGAGACCCTGTTGGATCCTTGGCAAGGCTTCCTTTCAAGTGGCGGTATAAGCAGCATGTCTCCTGTGGTGCAAAATTAACCCCCCCACCTTGGGGAAGGGTTAGTATCCCAGCATCTGAGTGACATACCGGAGTGGTCTGACCAAGGATGGACCGCGCTCCCATGCTCGGTGTCCGAACACACGTTTGCTCCAGCCCAGCTGGAACAGGCCCCAGAGATCTGTATGGGATCATGGTTTGGACACCGAGTTTGGAGAGGCTAGTGGCTGTTGAGCCTTCAGTGACGGACGGGTGGTGACAGGAGGCTGCAAAGCCTCCAGCAGGAAGCTTGTCTGCTGCAGCGCCGTGTCTGCAGCGATGCCTTCTTTTCCACATGCGTCGTGGCTAAGTGGCCGATTTGTGCCGGATTTGCAGCTCAGGCTGGCAGTGGTGGCTGAGGGAGGGCTGCGTGTCCCGGGCTTGGGCAGGTCCCACTTCCCAGCCCCGCGGGAGCCGCGGCCGCGTCGCGGACGTGCTCGCTCCGCTCTCTTGGCTTTCACCCGAGTCGTCCCTGCGGCTTTCACTCGAGACGCCTGAGGACATATTTGCTCACCACTAATGGTATTCCGCTGGAAGCACACGTTGAGGCTCCTGTATATTTGAGCAAACAGTTTAAGGCAGAGATCTTTCCCCATACCCCACCCTGCATCTCTTAGTCAACATCCCTCTTTCCTTATCTCCGCTGTATTTAGTAGCTGCTCTCGCGAGGGACGGTCAGGTCGCTGCGCTGCCAGGGTAGCGCGCTCTAGCTCACTGTAATCCATCCCGCAGCTCTTCCGCAGAGCGCAGGAGCCCAAGCACAGGCTTTTTGTCCACTGCTTTTATTACTGCAATTATTATTTATAGCCTTTCGTGCGTCGCCATGCTCTTCAAAGCCGTGCTCGGCTGGGCTACCCCACCTTGGAACATTACTTATTTATTAGTCTTCGAATTTTCTTTCTCATCTTGTTGTCTGCTGGGATTTCTTGAAATATTTAAATGATAATGTGAAGAAAAAGAATGTTTTTCATTTTTTACTTACCCATTTTCATTTCTGACTTGTCCTCTGGGCAAACCCATCTGTGGTAATTCTGGCTGGAGGCAGCCGGGGGGTTCCCGCTGCTCGTGTCCTACCTGTCACTCGGGAGGTCCTGCTGGTGTCAGGGAACCTGCAGGGTCCTGCTGGACCTTCAGCGCTCCTGACCCAGCGGGGCAAAGTGGGCAGTTTTGCCCTGAGAGTCCCGGCATGGAAGCTGGAGCGGATCCAGCTCCGTTAGTGCTAACGGGAGCAAGGCCTGCATGCTGAGAGCAAGGGCTGCCCCGAGCCACAAATCTCCTTGGCAATTTTATTATGTAAATAAATGGTGCTTGCACATGCACCTGCTGCTGCTGCTGCTCGTGGTGCTGTTCGTGGCAAGATACATAAACAAGCAGCGATTCCCTTCTAATAGATTTATTTCCTTTCTTGTGAGCCGTTAAATTGCCTCCGGATTTCACGCAGGTACGCTGCAGCGGAGCCGGTGTCTCGCCCTGCCGCGCAGGCGGGTGCCCACCAAGCGCCACGACTCCTATTGCTCCCAATAGGAAGTTTGGGGAAGGCACCTCAGCAGCCAGTGTGGGTCCCTTTGGATGTCCCTGGCTGCCCACGGGCTCCTGCCGGATGTGGCCGCAGCGGGGACAGGAGCGGAGCTCTGGATGGAGTGAGACAAAGGTGCCAGCACCGTCCCCCTGCGTGACCCTGGAGGCTCCACAAAATCCAAGGATTGGGGGCGCCCTGGGTGTTCCTGGGGAGGGGAGATGGTTTCCTCCTGAACAATCAGGGTGTGATTGCTATGCATGGGGTCTTAAAGAAGTCCCAAACCCTGTGTCTCCCCATTGGCAGCTTTGATGCTCTATTACTGCAGTGGGAGCGGGTGGCTCGGCGAGCCGGGCTCAGCCACGAGCGCCGGCTCCAAGGGCCCGGGCAGGGTCTTAGATGGGCTCCCTGGATCGGCACGGTGCCCACAGGCTGCCCAGGGGCCGGTCTCCTGCACGCTTCCCTGCCGGAGCAGCAGCAGGAGCAAGGGGCAATGGTGAAGCCAAGGAATGGAGTAAAACCCAGGAAAGCTTCCAAAGGCGAACCCCAACCTCCCCATTTCCTAAGGTCCTCCACCTACACGGTTCCCACTGTCACCGGGATGAGCTGAGGGAGAGGGACACATACTGCAGCACAACAGGCCTCTGCAAGGGGGCAAAAATCCTGGATTCCACCAGTGCTAATTACTGTTAATTAACTACAATTTGTGCCGTAACCTCCGGAGCAGCCTCTTCATAGCCAAGGTGGCTGACAGCAGTGACAACCGTTATTCACTGCTTGCCATAAATCACGGCAGCGTCGCTTCTGTCATTTAGCCTGTCATTTAGCATTTCATTACATAGCCACGCGCCTATACATCATCCCCGCCGGGGCCGGGGCAGCCCCTCCGGAGGAGGCTGCATGGATCAATCCCGGCCCGCCAGCCGTGGACCGGGATTCACCACGTCCCGCGACCACCTTGCTGCAGACGGAGCGGCCGTCGGGAACGGATCGGCCGCTGTGTCCGTGCGGCCTGCCTGGCTGTTCTTGGCCACGGAGCCGCCAGCAGACGCGGTGCTTTGCTCTCGCTTTCTGCTTGGGTTGCCCTGTCTGCGGGGAAGAGCCGCGGTCCATCCCGGCGGCGCCGTGTGTTCGCTGCCCTCGCTCTCCCGGTGCTCCGTAAATAAATTCCCCTAGTCCGTCCTAGCACACTGTATCAATCTTGGTTAATAGACTGGAAAGCTTATTGCGTGGCGGCGGGTCGCACGGAGTGTCGGGGTGATGGATTGCGCCTTCCTGGAGTCGAGCATCGTTGATGTATAATGAAATATTTATGATTTATTCCAGCTAATAAACTGGAGTGAAGGGTGTGATGTATGTGAGCAGATGGGGGATCTATCGATGCAGTTTCCTTCGCGTGGGGGAGGGCGATGGTTGTGGCCGTAGCCGGTGAGCGCGCGGAGCCCAGCGAGTCCCTGTGTCCCCAAGGTGGGCACGTGGCTCCAGAGGGGACAGCCAAGCTGCTTCCCGGGGATATTCTTCAACACTTGCCTCCTCGTCCTTCATCTGTGCCGCATCTCCTCCCAAACTTTCCTCAAGTGCAGGGAGCTGGTAGCAGTAGAAAGAAGCAGGGAATCCTGCCGCAGCTTCCTCCAGGAGGAGGAGGAGGAGGAAGGCGGCTCCGCAGGGCCCAGCATCACACTCACCGAGAAAATCATTGCTGTGGATCTGTGCGATCCGGGAGACGTCAGCTGTGTGGGAAGGAGCAGGGGAATCTGAAGGGAAGAGACGTGTGCGACCACGCAGTGCAGGATGAGCAGGGACGCGGTGCTTCAGGGTGCGCGTTGGGATTGAGGCTGGGAGCTCCAGGGCCGATCTTTCCTGGAACACAACCCGTCCCCGTGCCCCTGCTGCGTGTGCTGCTACGGAGCGGGAGCAGCGGCGCCGTCCTCGGGAAGCCGCGGGGAGCAGGGGGGACACGGAGGAGTTAATCCCCGGCTCGGAGGCGGATGCGCAACCTTCTGCCCACTGCTCCATGCCGGGAAGTGGAGCGAGGCCGTTCCCCCCGCATCCCGTGCCTTCCTGCCAGCTGTTCCCTTTTCTGCCTAATTAGGCTCCGCTTTGGAGCGCTTTGGGATCCGCGGCTGAAAGGCACCGGAGAAGGGCAAAGAGTGGCTATTCCCACCGCCTTGCGGAGGCTTCCCGGCACCCTGCTGCTCACTCCAACAGGCCCATCCAGGGAGCACAGCCCTTCCCCAGGGCCAGGGATGCGGGAGGGAGAGTGTCTGGCTCTGGCTCGGCTCCCTCGGAAGGACGTGTGGCTCTGGGGATTCCTACGGGAGTTTGGGGGGGAAAAGGCTCCCGAAGAGTCGGGCTGGAGCCCAGCAGGGCAGCCCCAGTGCGGGCACCCCTGTCCCTCGGACAGGCCAGCGCCAGGGCTCGTTCCCTGCCAGCAGCCCCGTGATGCCGCCCAGCAGCTGCGCGCTGGGGACGGAGCTGCCGCGTTTGTGCCCGCTGCAGCCGGAGCTGCGGAGCCAGCAGGAGCCTTTCCCACGGGGATCGCAGCCCCCTTGCCACGCCGGCGCCTCGCTGCGGAGATGAGCCAGGAGACGGGCTCTGCCCTGCAGCCTGCCCGCCCCGAGGGCTTCCTTCGGGTAGGGCACGCGCTGAGAGCGCCGCAGCCAGGCCCAAGGGAACCCTGACAACCCTCCCCTGTCCGCAGGGACGGGCTGACCCCAACGCTTCCTTTTTAACACAAAGCTAGTAGGAGAAGGTCTTTTCCGCAGCACCTGCAGCCAGCCTGATGCATGTTTTATATGTATATATATATATGTATGTATATGAAGATATATATCTTCACGTAGATGTGTATCTATCTATCTATATATACACACACATGTAGCATTGCCTGAAGCTGCGGTGCCGCACGCGCCCAGCTCAGCCGGTGCCGGAGCTTTTCAGCATGCGGCGCAGCGGAGCCGTGAACATTTCGCACAGCAGATGCCCACTGAGCATCTTGAACCACATCCAAAGGTAGCAGTGACGGCTGCTGTCAGGGAAACAGCGATCCCGGGGCCTTGCAAGCATCAGCTGTGCCCGCGTGGCAGCGCAGCCAGGCACAGCACCGGGACAACACAGGGGCAGCAAAGGGACAGCACAGGGACAACACAGGTGCAACACGGGGACAGCACAGGTACCACACACACAGAGCACAGGTACAACACACACACAACACCCGCAGAGCACAGGTACAGCACAGGCTGCCGGCGCTCGCGGCGCGGTGTAGGAGGATGCTGTGGGCCTCCGCAATCGCCTCATCCTCCCGAGTAAAGGAGGATGTCCCCGTCTCACACTGGAGCTGGTGTTTTCGGAGCGGGATCACGCCCGCGGCTCCGTGCTGGCCGTTGGCTTTCCCACTTGCAGTGCCTCCTGGGGGGATGCGCCGGGTGCTCCCGGGGAGCCGTGGGCAGGGCCGGACGGAAGGAGGGTTGGCGGGAGACGGGTGCTCGCGGCGCTTACGGCAGCAGAGCCCCGTCCCCGGCTCAGCCGTCCCAGCCGTTCTCTGCCAGCTGGGGAAGGAGGGGTTGGTACAAAGTGCCCAGCGCGGCCACGATCCGCAGCGTGCGGGGATGGAGGGGGCAGGCCGGAGCAGGGAGGCTGCGGGGCCAGGGGCAGCGGAGCAGGGAGGCTGCGGGGCCAGGGGCAGCGCGCGGCGGCTGCGAGCAGGGGCTGAGCCCCGCGCAGGGAGCCGTGTGCGGAGCCCTGGGGCAGGAGGGCGCAGCCCTGGCCCTGCGCCTCGGTGCAGGTTCGGGTTTGGGGACGATGTTTTTCAAGCGAGCGTGCGGGGCGCGTCATCAAGCAAGCGGCAGCATCCCGTTAGCTCGCCTGCCCTCCAGGACGGCCCCGCTGCGCCGGGCGCGCCGCGCGCCGCTCGCCAGCCGCCTGGATGTGCTCGGCGGGTAGCAGATGGCGCGGGGCAGAGGCTGATGCGGCTGTCCTGGGCGGACGGCAGTGCCCCCGCGCCGCAGGGGGTGACACGCGACCTGGCACCGCGGGAGGTGACAGCGACGCCGGCGCTTGGCCTGCAGGAGGGAAGAGGCGGCAAGGAAGAGCCGAGGGGGAATGACCAGGCTCGTCCCGGCCGCTCGCAGCGGTGCTGCCGGGAGCCCCGGGCGCGCTGG
>VZSV01000008.1:13613204-13629834 GCA_013398735.1 Nothocercus julius
GGCCCCGCTGCCCCCCGGCCCCTGCCCGGCGGAGCTGCCTCAGTCCGGGAGCCAGGGGCGCGCGGTGAAGAAAGTGCAATTTTTTTTCTCGCTGTTTAGTTGTCTGCCGATAGCTGCTTCCTCCTCCTCTGACCAGGGATTCATCAGCAAGCGGTAAGGGTGAATGTGAGCTCGACCGCCCGACCTCGGAGGGCTCCCGTCCTTGCCAGTCTTCAGTGATGTCTCCTGGCTGCGCACCGTCATGCCGGCAAGAGCACAAAGTCATCGTTCACGTCGACCATGGGCACGTAGAACGAGGGCACCTCGTTCACGCAGAGGGACTTGTGCCCCGCGGGGTCCAGCTCCTGCACCTTCAGCTGCCACTCCATCCTCTGCACCGCGTTCAGCGCTGCAGCCTCGTGCTGCTGCCGCATGAGCAGGCAGGTCTGCGGCGGGAGAGAAGCGGCGCGCGGGTGAGGGGGACGGGGCAGGAGCTCCCGCTCCCGCTTCCCAGGGGCTCAGCCCCCGGCGCTCGAGGAGCGGCCGCCGCGGGCAGGGAGCATCGCCCCGCGCTCCCCTCCCCGGCTGCCGCCAGCGGGCGCCTCTCACCTTCATCCGGTCGTACTTGTCGTCCACGTCTTGCAACCAGGAAATGAACTGCCGCGCATTGAAACGGTCCCTCACCGACTTGTTTTCGTCTCCCTAAGCAAAAGACGGGGAAGGGAATTAGGCGGCGCTCCCGTCTCTGCTTTGGGAGCAGCTGCGGCCCCGCAGGCTGCGTCCAGCCTCGAGCGGGACGGGGCTGCCGTGACAGCGAGGGTGTCTGCAGGGAGCAGCAGCGGCGCCTGGCGCCCTTCGACGGGGCTTCGAGGCAGGAGCATGGGCGCATTTTGGCCGCGAAACGCCGAGGGCTCAACGCAGGGCCCCTGGGTCGGTACCGCAGCGCGGTGCTGGCAGCTCCCAATGCCCACGCCGCTGCCCAGCAGCAGGGACGCAGGGAACAGCGCGATCCCCCCGCCCTGGCGCGGGGCGACACGAGCTCGGGGCAGAACGCGCCGGCTGTGTGGCAGGGCTGGCTCCGGCAGGCACACACGCTCATTTAATGGCTCTCTCCCCTTTATGCAACAGGAGAAGAAATCCTGGAGTGGGGCTAAATAAACCTTTCAAATGTGCAGATGATCCCGGCCAGGCACAGGGCAGAGGCTCCTGCGAGTCCTGATAAAGGTGAGTCCCCGCTGCTGCTGGAGACACACAGTGCTCCCCGCACGCGCACGGCTATTGCGCGACTCGAGCGCGACTCCTGTGGCCGAGTCACGCTGGTCACCGGGCACATGCTGGGCAGGGCCCCGTGTGTCCCGCACCTGGTGGCGTGCAGGAGGCCTCTGAGCAGGGGCAGCTTCAGGAACGTCCCTCCCTCCTTCCTGCTGGAAAAGCCACCTCCCTTGGGCCCGAGGCGCTCCGTGAGGACGGGCACTGACCTGATTTTCCAGCGGCATGTTGTAGACCTCGGAGTCCAGCAGCATGGTGCAGGCACTGAAGGGCACAGCCTGGTTCGCGATGGTCCTCGCGGCCCGGCAATGCACTCGCAGAATCTCCTGCTCGCAGGAGACGATCAGCTTCTCCTGGGGAAGAGCGGAGGCAGCAGTGAGCGGGGCCCTGCGCTCCCGGCGCAGGGAATCCCCTGGCCTCCTCCCGGCAGGAACGGCCCGGAGCGTCGCCTTACCCGCTCGATGCTGTGCTGGAGCCGCAGCTTCCCGCGCACGGCCTCCTGCTGCTTGAAGAGCTCCTTCAGCGGCTCCGCCAGTGACGGCGGCGGGGCGATCTGCGGCACGGACAGCGTTACGGGGGCCGGGGCAGCGCGCGCTGCCCGCGGGCTGGGGAGCCAAGGGGCTGCCCCGCAGCCCACGGGGCTCATGCGAAGCCGTGAACCACCCACCCTGCGCGGACGCTGCTCCCGCTGCAGCAACAGGCTCTACGTACTCGTCCCTCGCTCCTCGACGCGGCTCAGAGCTGGGGGAAATCTCCACTTCCCCCGCCCTGGGCCTGGGTGTTCCCCTGCAGTCACGGCTCCCCCAGCGGCAGGACATACCAAACCCCGCAAGACAGAGCTTTGTGTGAAAGGAGAACCTGCTCATTTTTCCCAGAGAGGAAATTGCTTGTAAGCTCGTTAGAGCAGTAAAAACTTGATTCTAGTAAAGCAAAAGGGGCCTTCCAGAGGTTCCTGCACAGACCTCACTGCTGTCCTGGGCAGGCAAAAATAAGGCTGGTGGGGCAGGATCTACCACACTAGCTGCAGCAGGGACCGGTCTGGCACAGCAGGTCACACTGACCCCCTCATCCCCGAGGCTGGATCCCACATTTCCTGCCTGGAGCGCTAGGTTTATTGATGTGTTCGTATTAGTAAAGTCCGCTCAGACAGGCAGCAAGGGAACAGGTCCCACCGCCAAGGAGTTACTGCTATCAGCAAGTCAAATATTGAAGCTTTCATTAAAAGGAAGGCAGGAGGTAAGAGCAGCTATCTGCTCCTTAAAGTCTTCTGGGGATGCTGCTTGTAAAAGCAATTTTGCCTTCTCACCTCAAATCCAGTGGATTCATATAAACCTGCTCTGAAGCCTCAAAATACCATAGGTTCCTAAGCACAGCCCAAGGTCTCGAATGTAAAAATACAATGGTCTCAGAGGGAGCATTTAGCACACAGCCGTCCCCTTCCCACAGCTCAGCCCTGTCACCACAGCTAAGGACACACCAGGGTGCCACGGGCTTCCACTGCGTTAGGGGACAACGTGGTCATGCAGGTGGCAGTACGAGAGGGGACAGTCCCTGGTGCTGTGATCTAAACTGATGTGCAGAACTAAGCAAGGGGAGAAGGGGACTCACCACTGGAATATGAAGCTTGCTTAGAGGTTTGCCATCCAACAGGTAGGAGCCAGTATAGGTGACATATTCAGCGTAGCACTGAGGAGCCTGGGGTGTAATATAGCAGAGGATTTTCCGCTTCTCCTCAATCTTTTTCCTGATCTGGAGGTACTCGAAGTAGGGGTTGGATCTGTCACTGTGATAGGGTTCAATGTCATCCAGTTTTATAGCATCGACGATAGCTGCCAGTGTTTGCTGTATCATCTCTCTCGTCTGCTGGGTGGAGGTGTTGATCTGCTGCTGCAGCTGCTGGTTGGAGCGCTGGAACCTGCGTTTCCGTGGGTGCTGAGTCTGGGAATCCTCTTCCTCCGTAATTCGGCCTTTGGCACGTGTGGAAGGTGCAGAAACAGGAGGAAATTCCTTCTCGGAAGACGCAGCGTTCTGCTTGTTTTGGTTGGCCAGCATCTGAGCCCGGTTCCTGGTAATCCGCTGAGGAATCTCCTCTATTTTTGGCGGTTTGGGAGCTTCTGCTACTGGTTTCTGTACTGGTTCAGTGACTTCTGCGGGAGCGTTCCCGGGAGGCGTGTCCGCCTGCGCGGAAGCGGCCTGGCTGCCGCCGAGCGCCGCGGCCCCGTCCTGGGCACCGCCGCTCTCGGGGACGGTCCCCGGTGCAGGGCAGCTCTGGGAGTTGCTCTCTGCCACCGCGCTGGAAGAGGACACGTCCTCATGAGCGGGCTCCCCGTCCTTGCTCTCAGCCTGAGCGGACTCTGACGAGCTCTGTTGGAATACCTGTGCTTCCGATTCCTCCATCCCCTTCTCGTCAGGTGCATTTGGGACTTCTGAGGTGGCTTCCTGTGCGGTCGCTTCCGATTTCGGCTCCTCTGCTTGCGGTTCTGTCTCCGCAGGCAGGGCAGCAGTTGGCTGGGGGGCAGGCGGCTCCTCCTGTTCACTGGAAGCTATCACAGACGCGCTCGCTTTGATAACCCCAGAACTTGCTTCTGAGGCTGTTACAGGACCTTCTTCTACGGGCTCTGCCTCCGTCATCTCTGTCTCTGGAACATCTTTAGGTTGCAGTGGCAGCTCTGGTAGTGAGAAGGGGCCAAGGTCCAAATCATCTTCTGTGTTGGTGAATGGATCAGGCCACGTTACGGGCTCCTCTGCATTTGCGGGCGCAGCGTTACTCTTCTCCAAATAGTTGTTTTCTGGGGTCTTAACAACTTCTGCCTGAGTTTCTGTTGGCATGCAAGGGGGTTCGGGAGGTATCTCAGGTGCCTCTTCCGGAAGAGGCTTGCAGTTATTAAAGAACGTGTCTAACCTAGTAGGGGACATATATGGCGCTTGCTCATCAGCAGCGGTCGCTATTTCTCCTGGAACTGCTTCTTCAGCATCTTCCTTGACTTCATCAAGCCCTGGTTCAGATACTGACAGAGGGTAAGATATAGGAGAAACGGGGTATGGCGCTTCTGCGGGAATGAAGGCTACTGGTGTGGGATGAATTGGTTCTAGGGAGCAGAGTGGTGGTTTAGGGGACTCGGGAAACCTCTGGGGAGATTTCATCAGAAGCTCTGAGCCCATGGACCAGCTGACAGAGTGCTCCGCAGGGTTCCCCATGAGGCTGGGAGGAACAGCAGCCTCGGCGTTTCTCGAAGGAGGGTTGTCCCAGTCCATGTTGTTTTGCTCTGGCATGGCTGAACTAAAATGGTTTTCTTCAATAGGTGGCAAGAAGGTAGGTTCTGGGGGCATAATAGAAGCAGTAGCTTGCTGCTCTTCCGTGGTGTCCAACGGCATGCCGAGGTCAGGAGGAAGAGCACTTTCTACAGAAGGTGCAAGCAGTTCATCTCTATGCGAAGGGGAGGATTTTGCTTGTAAACCGGAAAAGACACTTTCGGGTGACTGGGCAACTCCGCTGACAGCTCCCGGGGGACAGTGCAAAGCTTCCACTTTAGGTGACGAAACCCCATAATCAGGTGAATAATACCCAGGAGATAAACACTGGAACTTCTCTGCGGGAACAGGGGGAAGGGGAACCTTTTCCTCCATTAAATGCTGCACTGGAGAGTCATAATTTGATGTTGCTGGGACACTTTGCTGTCTGAAAAATTTATCTCCAACACTGAATTCTTCCTCAGGTGGCCGTCTGATATCAACAGAGATAGAACGGTAAAGGTTGGTGGAGGGTATGGTACGCGTTGGGGTCTGACTGGGATTCTCAGGGAGCCCACTAGAGACGTTTGCATATCTGTCAAAGAAGGACGGGGAACACGCGTTCATGGACATCGTGGATATGGGCAGCGAGTGCTGCGAGTCAGCGCATTCGAACATCAGATCTGTGTAGTCTTCGTTGCTGCACGAAGGGGTCCTTGGCGTCTGCATCACCTCTTCGTAGCTTGGGCAAGACACCACGGACGCTGGCGTCGGGACGCCCGTCGGCCTGTTCTGATCTGGCCGGGGAGAGGCGGGAAGAATTTCCTTCAGCTGAGGGCCGGTTATCCAGTCTTTGGAATCCGTCCCAACAGTGGGCTGGGCCTTGTTGTCTGGTGACAGTATAGGAGTCAGTGGACCCAACTCCTTAATTTTCTTGTCCTTGAGCTGAGTATCCAGGGTTAATGGCTTCTTGGTTGCCAGATCCAGGCTCCTCTTGCGCACCTCTTCAGCGCTTTTGATTTTGTCCTTTAACTTGGGGTCCCCAGACCTGTGTCGCATTTTCTCCATTTGCTTCATTCTCTCTTTGTGCCTTTTGTGGCGTTCCTCGATTTCCAGATCCTTCTGGCTCAACATCCTCTCAAAGCTGGTCATCATCAGATCCCCGTCTCCCAGAAGTTTCTCCCTTGGCCTGGTATCTTTCTTGACGGTATCTTTGGAAAGGGTTATTTTTTCATTTCCATTGCTGATTTTTAACGACTCTGATTTGTCTTTCTCTTGGTTTTCCTTGAGTTTCTCCTTCAGCTTGGTTTCACCAAATTTGAGGTTTTCCTCCTTTGATTTATCTTTAAAGGTTGTAACTTGAGGACTGTCCTTGTCTTTAAGTGTTGACTTTGGTTCATCTTTGTGATGTTTAAAGAAACCATCTGCATGTTTGTCCCGATGCTTTTCCTTTTCCTCTTTCCATTTTTCTTTGTGCTTATCACGCTTCTTTTTCTCTTTCACTGTGCTGATGGTGCTGGAACCATAAGTCTTTTCTTTTTCTGCCTTCTTTGACAGTTCTCTTTCAGAATCATTTTTTTCTTTCTTTTCAGAAAATAAGTAATCAATGCTTTTTTCAGGTTCTTCATCAGGCTCTGCCTTCATGTTGTAAGAAGTGCTAAAAGCCTCCCCATCCACAGAGAAATCCTTTTCATAATGGGTGGAATCCTTCCTGCTACTGGAGTCTTTAAATTCTTCTGCTTTTTCTTTTTTCTCTGTCTTTTCCTTCTTTGCTTTTTCTTTCTCATGACTTTTCTTCGATGAAGACGAGGAATGTCTGTGTCTCTCCTTCTCCTTGAGTTTGTCCTGCAAGCAGGGCAAAGGTAGAGAATCTTTAAATTTTTCTTCAGAGGCATCAGCAAGAGAGAGATTAGAAGATTCGAAGAGGCTGGTCAGTCCTGGGTCTTGTCCCCTATCTGTGAAGCTATCGGAGGAGATTTCACTGATTTTGTCATTAGAGTCATCTCTATAGTCATTCAAAGCCTCCTCCTCCAGTTTTTCCAACAG
Organism: Nothocercus julius; assembly: GCA_013398735.1. Taxonomy (NCBI): domain Eukaryota; kingdom Metazoa; phylum Chordata; class Aves; order Tinamiformes; family Tinamidae; genus Nothocercus; species Nothocercus julius. The sequence continues at coordinate 13,619,730 of VZSV01000008.1, forward strand.
GCTCTTCTCTGATTCTCCTCCTTTGGAGGACTTCTTGTCTTTGGAATGCTCTTTATCCACCTTCTCCTTATGCTTGTTTTTCACCTTATCGTCACTGGCATGTTTCTTTTCAGCTTTTTCAGGGAGCTTTTGCTTGTTTTTCTTTTCCTGAGTGGAGTCTATGGATGTTCTGTCTTTCCTGTCCTTGTACTTCTCTGAAGAATCCTTCTTCTCTTTGTGTTTTTCGAAGGAGTTCTTCTCCTTCTTCTCCTTGCTGCCTTCCGATGTTCCTTTGTCCTTTTTCTTCTCCTTAGAATCCTTCTCCTTCTGCTTTTCTCCCGAATGCTGCCTATCTGAGGAGTACTTGCGGTGTTTGTCGGTGTAGAGCTCCTTTTCAGCAGCTGTTCCGTCATCCTTCTCCTGCAGACTCTCCAGGCGATGCAGTTCACTCCCAACCGTTTCGCCGACTTTGAACCCCGTCAAGCTGTAATCATCCCTCTCGTCCTCACTTTCATCCGTGAAGATGTCTGCGATGCTGTACCAGCTCTTCTCCTTGCCTTTCTTCTCCTCCTTTTTCTCAGAGAAATCTTCTCTATCCACAGAGAAGTTTTTCTCTTTCTTTTCTTTAACCTGGTCGAAAGAACTCTTCCTTTCCTTGTCCTTGTTGTGCAGGTCTTTGTATTTCTCTTTCGTTTCTTTTTTCTCTTTGAAACTTTTTTCTAGTTCTTTGTCTTTCAGGTTTTTCTCAGGAGCAGCTTTTTCATTTTTCTCCTTGTCTCCTTCTTTGGATTTGTCCTTGTATTTGTCTGGCTTCGTTTTTTCTTTTTTTTCCTTATCGGGAGCCTCTTTCTTCTCCTTCCCAGAATGGTGCCTATCCCAGTTCTCCAGACTTTTGCCGCTGAACTCGGCATCAGACTTGTCCTTGAAGAACGTTTCGCAACCGTAGTCTTTAAATTCGTCACGATAGGGCTCTTCCTGTTTACTTTTGGCATCTTTTCGATCTTTAGAGCTATCAGAGGAATCTTTTCTATCTTTGTTGGTTTCACCTGTATCTTTTTCTTTTCTCTCTTTGACACTTTCTGCAGAATCCTTCCTTTTCTTGTCCTTTTCAGGCAAATAACTAGGAGCAACTTTGTGTCTTTCAGTTTGGTCCTTCTTCTTCTCGGAGTTTTTGTCCACGTAGTCTCTATCTTTCTTTTTTGAGAAAGTGTCCTTTTCATTACGTTTTTCATTGTAATCTTTCTTCTCTTTCGTTTTGTTTTCCTTTTTCTTGTCTTTAATTTCCTCTTTCACAGGCTCTATGATTAGTTTTGCCACGGTGTCATTTTTAATCTCCCTGAAGTCTGTTACTGGAGAATCCCAGCTATCTTCACCCTTGAAATCGAAGGAAGAATCAGATGACAAGTCCGAAAACCATCTCTCTTGTTGATCGTCCGAGAGGCTGAACTTTGTGTCCTCGCTTTCGGCAAACTGGCCCTTGTTATTAAACTCATCAAAGCCAGACTCATCCCTGTAAACTTTTTCTTTTTTACATTTCTCTTTCTCTTCTTTGAAGGATTTTTCTTTCTCTAGTTTAGAAGCTTTCTCCTCTTTCAGATCATTCTTCTTTTCAGATTTGGACTGCTTGTCCTTTGACTTCTTCTTTCTTTCCTCCTTGTGTATTCTGGGCTTCTCCTCTTTGGGAGACTTTTCCTTTACAGGCTTCTCTTTTTCTGATTTACTCAATCCTTCTCTGAAGGATTTGCTCATGTCTTTACTACCATCTTTGACTTTTCTTAGCGATTTCTCCTCTTTCGAGGATTTTCCAGTCTCATCTTTAAACAACCATTCCTTCTCCTCCACTTTACCTTTGGGGAGTTTTTCTTCCTTCTTACAATGTTCCCGCTCATGTTTTAATACTTTCAATTTATTTTCAACTGGAGTTTCTGTCTCTACTATCAAGCCTTTCTCAGGCTTTTGTTTAGAGTCCTCAAACTCAAAAGAAAATGTTTTGATTATTTTAATGTCTTGGCTGATGGGGCACTGTCCCTTATCCTTGTTTTTATGTTTGTGTTTTGTTTTATGCTTTTTAACAACCTTCCCCTCCTTGTCCAGCTTTGGAATTGCTCCATCCACGTTGGTATGGAATGAATTCTTCTTCTCCGAAACAGTGTTGTGTGGATTGTTTTTCTTTTTGTGCTCTGGTTTCTTCCTGACTGGCTTTAGCGACTCTAAGCTGGACTCCTCGGACGAGTAGTCTGACTCGCTTGTCAGTCTCGTCCTCGTGGAGTCCGATAGGGAACTGACATCTGACCAAGCGGGGGAAGATATCGTTTTCCAATTGTCCGTCCTCCAGTGCTTGGAGTGCTGTTCTGTAAGATTAGCATTATGTTTTTGGGATGCTAAACTCCCATGAGAAGAGGTTGATGAGGCAGACAGAGAGTTAAACAAGGAGGATTCCTTTAGCACTAGCCTGGAGTCCTTTACACAGCTAGAGCTCTGAAGAGAGTCTCTATCATCCTCCTCACTCTCCACGTTTTCACTCTCTGATTCAGAGGAACAAAATTTGTCATTTTTTTTGCCAAACCGAACCTCTTTGCTTTTAGTCTCCTTCTTCCGCTTCTTTTTTACTTTGCTTTTCTCCTTCTGCGTCTTTGTGCTGGCGGGCTCCCGGATCTTGCTGCTGGGCAATATCGAGTGGGTCGAAAGTCGCAGCTTCTCCGCAGTCCCCACAGCAACGCTAGTCTCCTCCTCATCCGAGCTGTCCGATAGGATGCGGTGGGCAGCTTTCTTTGGTGTAATTGTGTTATTTTTAGTATAAGTTTTCACTTCCATTTTGGGTATGGAAATGAAACTGTTTGCTTTAGTCTCTTTTCTGTAATCCTTTTTCAGCAAATGTTTGTCATCGACTGGGGGTACCCGGTCCTGCTCATCGTCCTCATCAAATTCATACTCATCCTTCACGGGGGTGATGGTCTTGGGGGGCTCCTGCGCCTTGGGCTTATGCTTCAAACCCTTCTCAAACTCTGAGTCTGTGTTATTGCCATCAACAGAGCTGGAGGGAGCAAAGGAAGGGGCGTCCTCCTCTTCCGAGGTCTCTGCAGAGAGAAGAGAAGAGCGCGTTAGGCTCCAAGGGGCCCTGGGGAGGGAACATCATCACAGGCTGCTGCAGCGACCGCGAACCCTCGGGGACAGCCCTGCCGCCCCTTGGCCTCGCCCGGCCTTTGCTAAGTATGCAGCTAAGAGCTCAAAATACTCGTTGGAAGATCTTTCGGAAAGGAAGAGCTGTTCAGTATCAAACCTGCGAGGGATGTTCCTGAGAGCAATGTCCAGGGTGCATCGAGAGAAAAAACTGGTAACAGGGTCGTGACGGTGCAAACAGAGTGGCAGGCCAGGACTGCCCATAAGGCTTCAATGTTTTCTCCTCTGAGAACTGCCTAAGGGCTGCAACCTTTCCCATGCAGGACAGCGGCACTCGCAGGGCAGGCTCTACCGGTGCACCCAGCTACACACAGGCCCAGGAGCGTGGCCTGCAAGCAGCAGCCCCGGACAGCAGAGCTCCTCGCCTCCCGAGCGGGGAGGGGTGGACACACACACGTCACTCAAACTCCTTCCTTTCTATGAACAAGCTGGGACATTACTGACATTTTAAAGGTAAGACGTCCATTTACCTGCAATTGGTTTCCAATCCTACATCTCGATTGCACCAGGCAAGCGATCTCAACGGAGGCTTCCAGGGCAAACAGCTAGAGCTCCCGGAGCTAAAGACTGGCAGTTAATGTTGTCTGAATGTTGGCAGTTATGTTGTCTGAATGTGAGAGTTACAGCTACAGATGGACTCCTGACCGTGCCAGCAGCGTGCAGATACTCTGACAACAGTCTAACTTCACTCTCCTCTTAACGTATCTGTGTAACAGACAGCTGCAGGCCACAAACGTCACTCCCATGTTCACACAAAGGTCAATCTCACCTGTTGAGCTCTCTTCACTAGAGGGATATGTGGTCTTGCCCAGGAGTAGATTCACCATGGTAGGAGAATTAGCTACTTTTAAAGGTGTCTCTCCCTTCCTGTTGCTTTGATGAGGATTCCCTCCATAATGTAACAGCAATTTCACCACCTGAAAACAGAAAATGAGACTTGAACATGAAGATGCTCATAAAGAGGTTTCAGTTCCAGGCTTTTTGCAGAGCTTTCAGATATGCAAGAAAAAGGGGGATATCCTCAAGCTACAGAGCAGCCTCTCCCCAGGCCAAAGGACAGGACTTAGGACAGTAAGAATCACTGAGAAGAAAGAAGACAAAATATAGCAACATGAATTAATTTGGGCAGGAGAGAAGGAAGAAGAGAAAGAAGGAAGAAGGCGAAGCTACACTGGAAGAAAAATGTCCCATTCTCCTGTAAAGGAGAACACCGAGCAAAACACGTAACAGCACCAAGGCAGGGAAATTCTCATTAAATGACAGCCACAAAATCCAACAAAACCCAACCTTGAAGTGCCCGTTATTCGCTGCGTCGTGCAGTGGGGTGTCGTCGTCCAACCCCTTCGTGTTGACTTCGGCGCCCGCAGCGAGCAGCTGCTTCGCAACATCGTAGTAGCCCCGGTTGCACGCCTCGTGCAGCGCCGTCCAGCCTGCAAGCAAACACACACTCGTAACGTGCACATCAGCACGTGGAAAGAAATTAAAAGCAGCGAAAAACAGCCTCCATGCACAGAGGATAGAGCTGCCAATGCGTGTGGGGCCTGTGGCCATGCTGATCAGCGTGGCTGTGGCCCTGCGCAGTTCCCATGGTGAAGACTCTCTGCACGAGAAACCTGGAGCTCCAAACACTCGTGGGGTGAAACCATCTCATCCTCCCTTTGGTAGCACCACGGGCCTGCTAGAACCACCCCTGCTCTAGAACTGGGAAATCTGGGAAATCCGAAGGCCATGTTTCACGTGGGGGATTAAGCGAACTGCTGGCGAAAGCCAGCTCTCGGGTCCCGTCCGCTCTCCCACTCGTCCGCACGGCGGCGGGAGCAAAGCTGCAGCGGCGCCTCCGACACGTCCCCCACGCGGCCCCGGGCCCCAGCCAGTGTTTTCTGCCAGCTTCCCAAAGCAAGCGGCTCTGCCACCGCAAACAGGGCCCGGCTCCGGGCGACACTGAGCAGCAGCGCTCCGCAGGAGCCGCACTCTGCTTCCCAAACAAACCTCCGGAGAGCACCCAATGATCCACTTTATCATGTTCAAACAGACTATTTTTAAGCCCAGACTGTTTTGAAGTTCCCCAGCAAGCACGCATGGCTCCGTAAGCACTTGGCTGATAGCGCCGTGGGAGCCCTGCAACGGGGCACCTGCGACCAAGTTCATCAGAGCCGGTACTTGGGGCTAGGGCTGATACTAATCGCACGGGCGGAGGACACGCAGAGCTATTTATAGCCAGCAAATCGTGCTAAGAGAGCAGCAGAGAGCAAAACCAAGCTCTTGGAAGTGTGCAGGAGTGCGGGAGCAACGTGGTGCTTCTCACGACTGCTGTTCTGCAGCCCCTCCTGCAGCCTGCGCCCTCCCCCTGCTCCGCCACGCACGGACCCAGCCCATCCCGGCCTGTTCGGAATGCCCAGCAGCAGCAGCTGGAGCTGCAGAGCTGGAGGAGACGGGGGTGCTGTCACAGCTGGGCGAGGAGCCGAGGTTCGGAAAGCTCCGAGCACATTCCGATGTAGATTTGCCTCCAGAGCGGCTCCGAGGCTCGGCTCCCCAGGGCATGGCGCGCCGAGCACAGCTCCCTTTGCCCGCGCACTCATGTCTGCACGTGCAAACAGCATCCAAGGGCCGTAGCCGTTCACCGTCAACTCCGGAGCGACGCTTTTACACATCTTGTGTTTTCCGTATTTTTGTGCATACAATTTCTTATGTTTCGAGTGAAGCAGGAGTGAAACCAGCCCACTTCCCTTTGCAAATCCTCCCCTGGACTCCCAAAGTGACCCCACACGGGAGGGAAGCAGCAAGCGGACGGAGGGGCCTGTCCCGGGCGCGGAGCGCAGGACAGTGACGGCCCGAGGGAGCCCCGGCACACGCGGCAGCGGAGCCGGCCGCCCTTACCCGCGAAGTCCTTCACGTTGACGTCCGCGCCCTCGATAATGAGCTCCTTGATGCGCCGGGCGTCTCCTCGGATGGCGGCGCGGTGCAGCCGCGTCTCCCCCCGCTCGTTTCTCTTGTTTACTTTATCTTTGGTTTTGGAGGCAGAGTTAGGAGTTCCCTTCTGACAAACTGTGGACTGAGAGGGATGCTTTGGTGTTGTGTCGACTGCAGGGGGGAGAGAAACGGCATCAGGAGCTGCTGCTCGCAGGAGGCTGGAGCCCTTAGAGGGAGCTCTTGCAGTATAATTCCCGGTGCTTCTGGGCTGGGCGAGCATGGAGAGGCAAGGGAAGCAGCAAGGGGAGGCTGCACCTCGCACCCAGGCTACCTGCAGGCTGCAGAGCCCAGGCACAACTGCAGCCCTTGGCAAAGCTGGGTACAGTAATGCCACGATGCGGGAGCAGACATTGCATCCCCTTGCTCTAAACCTTATCCCTTTCACCGAGGGCACATGAGGTCCCAGAGCCTCGGGAGGGCAGCGCCCCTCTCCTGGGGGAGCTGCTGCTGCCTTTCCCCGCTGCCCCCAGCAGCAGCGACCAGTGCTGCTCCGTCCGTGCTAAGAACAAAACGGGTGGCTAAAAACAGCAGCACTCGTGCCTGAGACGCACAGGCAGCGCAGCGCCTCAACAGGCCCCGGTGGGCTGCACGTGCAACAGGTAAAATTACTAAAACCCCCAAACCAGGGTACACCCATTCCCATCCGCTTCTGCAGGAACAAACATTTTTAAATGCCCAAAGAGTATGAGATGCTGCCTTGTATTCCCGCTGCTCCTTCGCTAGCGCAGCCCGAGGCGCCGCTGAGCTCCTGAGCACCTAGGAGGACCGCAGAGAACAGGGACAGCAGGAGCAGCGATGTCCAGGGCGGCAGCCCGTCCCCGGGACGCCCATGACGTGCTTGCCCGGCATGCGCAGGATGGCTGCACGCGCCCGCCCGCGCCTCCGCTCTCACCTGGGCTGTTTGCAGATTCCTCCGCTGTCATCTGCATGAGCAGAGCGACTTGCTGGCGCTCGGAGAGTGGGTAGCCGGCCCGGATCCCGGAGAGGCCCATCCCAAAGAGCAGGCCGGGCTTGCGCGTGGCGGGCTCCTTCTTGATCCGCTTCCGCTCGGGGCCCTGCTTCTCTGCGATGCAACGAGACACAAAAGACGGGAAGGTTTCACCCACGACCGTGCCCAGAACCGAACGGCACATTCGCTGCTGAGCGAAGCGCTCGGGGCAGCTCTCCGAGCGCGCTGGGGTATGTCGCAAGTTAAAGCAGTGTCTGGTGAAGGAAACGTCCTCGCGGTGGCTCCGGCACGGCCGCCTCGCACGCAGCGCCGCCGGCCCGGCCCAGCACGAGGGGCACCTTACCTGGCGCGGGGCACCTCTGAACCGTTTTCCTCACTTTTCCAAGCTTTGTCCCCCTCCCTCTGTCACTCCCTTCTCCCCCCACCTTCCAACAGCAGCGCAAGAGGCAGCGGAAGCGAGTCCCTACGGCGGCTGCTGCCGGTACCGTACCTGCCATCTTGCTTCTAGGAGCCTCCATGTCATGCCATGGTGCTTGGAGGAGCGAGCACGGCCTTATGCCCCCACGGCATGGACAGAACTGGAGGCATCTAAAAGCATCAACAGAGAGCGCTCGCGAGCCGCGTCGCCAGCTCGCCCCCGCGCCGCATTCCGGCGCCGCCGCCAAGCCCTGCGGGACGCAGCGCGGAGCCAGCAGCCGCCCGGCCGCGGGACGCGCCTCGCCTCGGGCAGGAACCTGCCGCGTTGTGGCCGTTCCTGCAGCACGGAAAGGCCCGGGAGGGAAGGAGCCGGGCCCCGGAGGGAGCCTCAACCTACGGCCTGCCTTAGGCAGCTTTCCAGCTCTCTGTGTGCAAACGTTCTCGCGCACAAGGAGAGCCAGGCGGGCGGCCCGCGCGCCCCGGCCGCTTCGCGCGCCGGTGCTCCTGTCGGAGAGAGCGGCAGCGCCTGGCCCCGCGGATGCGGCCGAGAATTGAGTCACGAGGCTGAGGAAATGCCAGGCAAGTTCCCCCTGCCGGGCGAGCAGGAGACGCAGAGCGCGTCTGCCAGTCGGGCACGGGTGCCCCAAGTGCCCTAACGCCCCAGGCGCAGAGGCACCGAGCATGCATGGGTGCCCTCCTGCTCGCGCTGCGCTGCAGCGAGAGGCGCCGAGGCTCCTGGTGCAGCCCTGCGGCCCGAGAAGCCGCAGAGGCGTCGCCAAGCGTGGGCGACCGGCTCCTCGTCCCGTTGCAGTCACGGCCAGTAGCGCAGCTCGCTGCATCGCGGCGCAGCCCGGCGCGCGGGCCGCCTGCGTCGGCCTCCCTGCGCAAGAGAAACTCCGGCCTTGACGCCACCACGTCTGCTTGTCGGCAGAGCAAGCCCAGCCTCTGGCTTTGCAGCACAGGGGAAAATCTGTTTAACAGCACTGGTTCCGGGGTCCCGGCAGGACGTAACTGTGCTGCGGCCCCCCCTTGCCCGTGGCTCCGGTGCCTTGAGCCAGGGAGCGGAGGGACGCGCAGGGCTGGGGGTCACATGGATGCAAGCGGAACGGACTAATAAGCACATCCATTTGGTGCATTTTGGTCCCACGCGTGCGACAGCAACGCGCGCTCAGACAGCGTCACGAGGGCACCTCCGCGCTCACGAGCGGCAGCAGCTCCGTCCCCGAGCGGGGCACGCGGGGGGCACCGTCCCTGCGCCGCGCGGGGCTCCCCTGCACGGCCCGGCCTCAGGAAGGGGGCAGCCTGCAGCCCGGCTCTCCTTAGCGCCGGCCCTCCCTGCCTCAGCACCGTGCGAAGGCACCGCGGGCGCTACGCGGGCTGCAGCCGTGCAGACACGTCCAGCCTCCCAGGGAGGCAGCCTCCGTCGGCAGCGCTGAACGTTGTGTGCAACCGTGGGCGAAATAAAAAGGAATGGAGACAGGCACGCTTTAAGAAAGACGCGTCCTGAAATCACAAAGTTCCCGTGTTGCCCCGAACGAGACATGGATGTCGCTAAGGAGAGGCCTGGGGAGAACCGATGTTCCTCCCTCTGCCAGCTAACGGGGCTGCGAGGCCAGAAACACCGGCAGTTCCTTTCTATTTCATTAACGCTGTTTTGGCGGCAGCCCAGGCGGCGACGCCGTCCAGCCGAGCTGCCCGTGAGCGGGCGGCAAGGGGACCTTCCACGCCACGGCCTCATGCCTCGCTCGGCACCAGCCCCGGTACCAGTTCCTGCGCTCGGAGGCGGGCGGAGGCGGTGTGCTCCCGGCGAGCCGAGGATAACCCGCCTTGCATGCGGGGCCGCGCGCTGCCTGGCGCACGCTAAGGCTGCTCCGGAGGCACGGGTGTTTCTGAGCGCGTGGCATTAACGCCAAGGCCTCCCGAGGAGGCGGCCCAGTGCGGATATGCGGGGCTCGTCCAGCCGCAACCCCCCTGGATTCGGCCGCTGCCCAGGCACTCCCGCCCAGCGTGGGGAACACCGAGATAGCAGCGGAGCGGACAGTAGCAGCGGAGCGGACAGCGCCGGGAGCCGCACGGAGAGCTCGCCCAGCACTGAGAGGCGGCGCCGGAGGGCGGCCCGGAGCCCAGACCCTGTCCCCATGTGGAGCCGCCACGGGGAACAGCCCCGCTGCCCCGCGCGGCACAGGGACGCTCCCCGCCGGCTCCACTCGCACTCACCGCCTCCGAGGGCTTGCTCGCCAAGCAAGCCACGAGCACGAGCGGCACAAGGATAAGTAGGAATGGCCCATGGTGACAGCGCGGAGCTGCCGGCTCAGGAGCCGCAGGAAACGCGGCGGTCTGGGAGCGCGTCAGCCCCAAGAGAGCGGCTTTAGGCGCAGCGCAGCTCGTGGGTGCGCTCGGGCACAGGGCGCTCGCTCCCAGTGCCCTCTGGACTCTTTGCAAGAGCAACTGAGGGGGATGCCAGAAAGAGCCGCCTCGGCGCTGGCCACGGGCAACCCCGCGCGCGAGCAGCGCCCAGGCCCCGCGCTGCGGGAGGGAGGGAGCAGCGGAGGCCGCTCGGCTCCGGCCGCCTCCCTCCGGGAAGCGGGCGGCAGGACGCAGCGCCGGCAG